>SJYV01021062.1:21660-56011 GCA_006410875.1 Neotragus pygmaeus | reverse complement strand
GAAATGAATCTCCAGTCCAGGTTTGATGCAGGTTACAGGATGCTTGGGGCTGGTGCACTGGGATGACTCAGAGGGATGGTATGGGAAGGGAGGTGGGAGGGGGGTTCAGGATGGGGAACATATGTACACTCGTGGCAGATTCGTGTTGATGTATGGCAAAACCAATACAATATTGTAAAGTAATTAGCCTCCAATAAAAATAAATAAATTTAAATTAAAAATGAAAAAATAAAACCAGCTAAAAAAAAAATGAGCAGGGGAATTGAATATATATTTCTCCAAAGAGGAAATGCAGATGGCCAACAGGTACATGAAAAGATGCTGAACATCAATCATCAGGGAAACGCAAATCAAAGCCACAATGAGATAGCACCTCACACCTATCAGAATGTATATCACCAAAAAGAACACAAATAACAAATGTTGGCAAGGAGATGGAGAAAAGAGAACCCTTGAATACTGTTGTTAGGAGTGTAAATTTGTGCAGCCACTATGGAAAACAATATAGAGGTTTCTTAAAAATAAAACTAACATATGACCCAGCAATTTCACTCCTGAGTATATATCTGAAAAAAAAAAAACAAAAAACACTAGTTAGAAAAGATACATGCACCACAATGTTCATAGTAGCATTACTTATAATTGCTACATATGGAAGCAACCCATGTATCTATCAACAGATGAAATAGATGTGATATATGTATATATATATATGTATGTGCATATATATTTACACACTCGACCATAAAAAAGCATGAAATATGCCATTTGTAGCAACATGGATGGATGTGGAGAGTGTTATGCTAAGTGAGATAAGTCAGATAAAGACAAATATTGTATGCTATTCCCTATATGTGGAATCTAAAAAATACAACAAACTATTGAATAAAACAAAAAAGAAGACTCATAAATATAGAGAATAAACTAGTAGTTGCCAGTGGGGAGAGGGAAGAGGAGAGAAACAATAAAGTCATAAGAGGTAAAAAGGATTATTAAGGATTATATAAAATTATGTGAGTGAAATTTCTGAAAACTGTAAGCACTATACAATTTAAAGAATGTTTCATTCAATGAAAAAGAAAAACTTTTTTATCTTTTAAAGCTTAGTTTTTTTACATTAAAAATCATTCTATCACTATAGCTGTTTTTATATTTTTGTGTTTCTNCAAAAAACACTAGTTAGAAAAGATACATGCACCACAATGTTCATAGTAGCATTACTTATAATTGCTACATATGGAAGCAACCCATGTATCTATCAACAGATGAAATAGATGTGATATATGTACATATATATATATGTGCATATATATTTACACACTCGACCATAAAAAAGCATGAAATATGCCATTTGTAGCAACATGGATGGATGTGGAGAGTGTTATGCTAAGTGAGATAAGTCAGATAAAGACAAATATTGTATGCTATTCCCTATATGTGGAATCTAAAAAATACAACAAACTATTGAATAAAACAAAAAAGAAGACTCATAAATATAGAGAATAAACTAGTAGTTGCCAGTGGGGAGAGGGAAGAGGAGAGAAACAATAAAGTCATAAGAGGTAAAAAGGATTATTAAGGATTATATAAAATTATGTGAGTGAAATTTCTGAAAACTGTAAGCACTATACAATTTAAAGAATGTTTCATTCAATGAAAAAGAAAAACTTTTTTATCTTTTAAAGCTTAGTTTTTTTACATTAAAAATCATTCTATCACTATAGCTGTTTTTATATTTTTGTGTTTCTATCTTTTCCACTAGACAGTCTCCAGGTCCCTTGAAAAATCATTTTATGTCATACTCATTTCATATCTAGAGAAGGAAATGGTAACCCACTCCAGTATTCTTGCTTGGAGAATCCTGTGGACAGAGGAGCCTGGTGGGCTGCCATCTATGGGGCTTCATAGAGTCAGACACGACTGACGCGACTTAGCAGCAGTAGCAGCAGCCTTTCATTATCACTGGAATCAAGCAATGTCTGACATATTTATAGAATTTAGTAACTATTTATCAAGTGAATAAATCAATAAAAGATCAAACACATAAAGAAGGAAAGAAAGCAGGAAACAGTGAAGAAAGGGTAAGAACACATGATGGGAACATAAGAAAAATGAGTGTTTATGAATAAATGAGTGGCATCTAAGAAAATGATTTGTTATAGTGAATAATTACCACAATAACTTACATAAAGTATCAAGGATTTTATTTTAAATAATTAATATTTATAATCCTCTCTGTATAATTTGATCTTTTAGCATGATTTGACAATTTGGAAAAGCAAAGTTGGTTATGGTTTAAGCTACTGGAAAAAGTTCAAAAATTGACAAATTACAATCTTTGGGTCCCCTGTTTTATGAAAAAACTCCATTGATGAAAATATGAGATGTCATACCAAAGAGATAAAAATTTAGAGCTCACTTTCTACCATTAAATATCCTTAAAGAGTCTTGTCAGAAGGTACTTTGTATTTAAAGCCGACTCATGAGGGCACTGATGTAAAATGATAAATTATTAATTACTTAGCAGATACATGGCAGCTAAGAAAACCTAACCTGACAAAGAACTGACACTTGGATACTCAAAAGTTTACACAAATAATATAAACAAAGCTATGGATAGTGAAAGTGCTAATGTAGGTAATCAATACTCATTTTCCTCCAATGGAAATATATTTACTGCTGATATTTTAAAATGATAAATGTAACATGCACTCATACAAAAGAATCAATATAAATAGTTTTGTGTATTTCTTTTCATGTTTTTCTATGCACATACTACACGCATATGTATATGTATTAAAATTTTTGTTTTAACAGAATATATACTGTTATTTAACCTACTTTTTCATCTAACAACCTACAACAGACGTACTTTCATGTCAGTAAATATAAACTCACATCAGTAATAATAACTGTATATTTTGCTTGCTGCTGCTGCTGCTAAGTCGTTTCAGTCGTGTCCAACTCTGTGCGACCCCAGAGATGGCAGCCCACCAGGCTCTTCTGTCCCTGGGATTCTCCAGGCAAGAACACCTGAGTTGATTGCCATTTCCTTCTCCAAGGCATGAGAGTGAAAAGTGAAAGTGAAGTTGCTCAGTCGTGTCTAACTTCACGATCCCATGGACTGCAGCTCACCAGGCTCCTCCATCCATAGGATTTTCCAAGCAAGAATACTGGAGNAACACCTGAGTTGGTTGCCATTTCCTTCTCCAAGGCATGAGAGTGAAAAGTGAAAGTGAAGTTGCTCAGTCGTGTCTAACTTCACGATCCCATGGACTGCAGCTCACCAGGCTCCTCCATCCATAGGATTTTCCAAGCAAGAATACTGGAGCGGGGTGCCATTGCCTTCGCCGATATTTTGCCTACAACTTATCAAAGTATATTCATATTAATCGACATCTAAAAATTCCCCATTTAGTTTACCAGTTGTTTTTTTTATTTTACCGTGAGTGATATATATATATCTGCTGTTCCAATTTAGATACATTTATAAAAGTTGAACTCATTTATCACATGTAAAATTAGACTTAACATTCAAGACAATATGAAGTCATTAGTAATCCCTGTATTTTACTTCTAGAATATGTCCTAGATATGACTCTTTAGCACCAACTCCATCATTTCACCCTACTCCAAGCCTCTATTATCTCTCCTTTGGACCATTGCAATTGGTTACCTTCTACATCTGCACCCATGTGTGTGTATGCTTAACCTAAAAGCCAGTGATTCTTGAAAACTATAAGTCATATTATGTAATTTTTCTAGGGAAAATTCTCCAGTGGTTTCTCTTGTTTAGAGTATCATTCTGTCCCCTTGCTCTGATTAACAAAACCCTGAATGATCCCTGTCCAAATTCTTAACTTTTTCTCACACCATTTTCCCCCTTCTTTTATTGGACTTTTTTCTTTTCTATAAGAAGCCAAAGTTTATCCCTCATTTTGGCCTTTATGTTTGTTCTTCCTTTAGCCTTAAATGCTCTTATCCTTTCTTTGAAGATGGCTCAACCACTGGGTAATTCAGATCTTAATGTCATTTTCTGACATGCCATGTATTCTTTATCTCAGCAAAGCACCTATTACTGTGTAAAATTCTTATTTGCTTATTTAATTCCAGGATTTCCACTACTAGAACACTACTTCCACTTATCCTTTGCAAAACCTGGCCTACTTATTCTTTGCAATACCTGGCAGATAGCAGGAGCTCAGTAACTTTTTCAACTGAATTCCTATTGCTTCTAGAGTGCTTCCTCTTAGATGTACGAAGTACACTGGAGTAAAGGAGTCTATATTGGAATATAAGTGCTTATTACAAACAAATCAGAGCTATGTTGGAATAAAATTATCTTCATGAACACATTTATCCAGAAAAGATAAGGTACGTGCATGCATGAATGCTATTGCTATAGTTGTGTCTGACACTGTGACCCTACGGACTGTGGCCCACCAGGCTCCTCTGTTCATGGAATTCTCCAGGCAAAAATACTGAAGTGGGTTGCCCTGCCCTCCTCCAGGGAATCCTCCCTTCCCAAGAACTGAACCCTCATCTCTTATGTCTAACCTACATTGGCAGGTGGGTTCTTTACCACCAGTGCCACTTGGAAAGTCCAAGTTTAATGTAGCTAAAGAATATTCCTTTTCTTTTTTTAACTTTTTATTTTATATTGCTCATAGTTCCTGACAGTCCAGTGGTTGAGGCTCAGTAATTTCCCTGCAGGGTGCTCAGATTTTAATCTCTGGTTGGGGAACTAAGATCCTACATGACATTTGGCATGGATTAAAAGTAAATGAATAATAGCAATGCTGTGTTAGTTTCAGGTGTATAGCAAAGTGACTTACTTATACATGTGCATATATCTATCATTTTTCAAAAATTTTTCCCATTTACATTGTTACATAATACTGAGCAGAGTTCAGTTCTGCTACACAGTAGGTCCTTGTTGGTTATCTATTTTAAATACAGCAGTGTGTACATGTCAGTCCCAAATTCCCTACTATCCCTCCCCCTAACCTGTGACTCAAATTCTGGCACACCAGTGACATCATGGTTCATTTTATGGTGAATCTTTCCAGGTTTTAGGAAACTTTGAATTTAAACTAATACATGTCAGTGTTACTGAGTCCATGAAAGTCAAGTGAGATGGGTATTTTTATATGCTCCAAGGATATTCTCAGTTTGGAGAAAGTCATTGGTGGCATTCCACTGAAATATCAAGGATTGGTTTGTTAAGAAGATTATTAAGAAAAGATTCTAAAACTACATTTTTCCTTTCTAAAAGATTATATGTTCTTTCAAAGTTAGAATGATGTGATATATTTCTGGTAACAGGAAAAAAATTGGAATTTAAGTCCTTTGTAATCTTTTATTCTTTGTCATTCACATTTGAATGACCATCCAGGCATGTTGCTTTCCATACTGTGAATTGTTATTAATCATCGGTCTATCGGTACACCATCAATAAAATATCTAAGAACTGCAATGCAGATGGATCTAGAGATCCACTAATGTGGACTCTAATTCAGTCACTAATGTATGACTAACCTCTTTCTTTTTAGTCTTCACGTGAATGATCTAAATGCTGCAAAGAAATCCAGCCCAGTGCGATGTCTCTGGTTTATCACAGGCCTGAGCTTGCGCACAGCTCCAGCCCTGGAAGTAACTCATCCTAGTACCTATTAAGCTATGAAATGTGAGTCCTTGTGTCACTTTCCTGCTTGAAGACATCCATTTGTGCTTATTTCCATCCTTCAATTGATGAATTGATATGGAAACTTAAATACGTCATTTGTTTTCTCATCCATTCCCTTTGTAGCAGTTGTGGATTCACTTCTGATGTCAGATTGAGTCCAGGGTGATATTAAACTCTAATAAAGCAAGGAAAATCTCTTCTCCTGGTTCAATTTTTTTTTCACATGTTTGTTAATATGCTGCATTTGGGGGAGAGATGAAGTCCGTGGCTCATTTTCAAGGGAGAAATCCAATTTGGTTTTTATGGATGTTGCTGTCACTGGTCCAACGTTGCTTTATTCTTTCACCAAGGATACAGCTTTGGGTTCACTGCTGTACTGTTGCTGCTAATGTAGATCTCTCTGGCTGTTGGGGATGAGGGCATTTCCGTTTTTATATATTGGAATAATTAGCCCTCCTGACCATATCTCAGGAAGTGTCTGGATTGGAGGATTAGGATAAACATCTTCAGTCAGGCTTTCTGAGGTGATCAATGTGGGGCGTTAGCATCTCATTTGATGCATTTTTATCAAGGCTATGGGGTTTCCTAGCTGTCCCTTTGAAGAGGCTCTCTTTCATTTCTTAAATCACCAGGGCTGGGATTAAATGACTGGGACAAAGTTAAAGAGACTTTTTCAAGCAATTTATATGTTCAAGGTCCTGCCTAATCACAGTCTCTGTCTGAGTTCTTTCTAAGCATCTGTGAGTGGGTATGGACTTCTTTCACCTTTGCATCCTAAGAACTACAATTCTTAGGTGTCTCAAAAACACCCATTTACCCAATACAACTTTGATGCCTATTTAGAATTGACTAGGCTTGGTATTTTGAGGGTAGACCCCATGCCCTTTATTCCGTGTGTTTTTTCTCTCAACAAGATATTTATAAATCACCAGCTAGTTATCAGATGAGGATACAGTAATAAGCATAATAGGTAAAAATTCATGCCTTTTAGTTAAGCAAATAGGCAACAAGCAAACAAATTAGGAGGAAAATAGCAGCATTAATGGAAAGTGCTCTGAGAAAAATAAACCAAAATCTTATAATAAAAAAGTGTTTATAATAGAGGGTGGCACTATTTGAAGTGAAACCTAAAAGACAAAAAGATCTGGATGAAGAGAGATCCTAGCATCCCCACCCCTTGACCACCTGTGTGACCTAGAGCAAGATAAATATATTTTTTGAGTTATGGTTTTTATTGCTATTATCTGAGGATAGGTTCTAATAGGTAATAAGTTAATGCATATAAAGCACAATGCTTTACACATAAAAAGCACTTAAAACTGTTCCAACATCATCATTATTATTAACAATATTATTATTATTGCCCCTATTAAGACAAATAGATTTTATTCTAATTCAAAGTAAAATCATTGACATATTTTCAGCATGAGGCCATGTGAATTCTTAACAAGTCTTAACCGTGTGCATGCTAAGTAGTTCATTTCACATTCTATTTCTCCTTCTGATATTTCTAAGTAATTTAAACCAGCTACTCCGTGGCTACCTAGTTTGTAAGTTTTCATTGCTGAGAATACAAAATGTAAGACATGGATCTTGATTTCAAATATACTGCTGTTAGTTGAAGATTTTATGAAGTTTGTTTGTAATCTTTTCTGCAGAATGTATCAAATTAGCTCCTCATCTAGACTGGCAATGCTTATTTCAGCCTTCTTTTTTTCATGAAGAATTATATTAGTGAAGAAATGTAAAAAACTGCAATAGTCAACCATATAGCATTGGTTAAATAAATTATAAGCATGAACACCTCCACCAATAAATTAAAATAAGGCTGTATAACACATTACAATGATATGATAGATTTTATAAAAACAAATTAAGTTATGCAAAAATTCTGGAAGAAGATGCTTCAAAAAAGTAACAGTGACTAAGTCTGGGTAGGGGAATGGTAAGTTTATAGATTAATTTCCTTCTTTGAACTTTTCTGTATTTTGTGAACATTTCAAGAAAAGTATGCATTAGTTTTGCAATCCAATGAAATAAATTAATTATAAGCAAGGTTATAGAAAATAAGGAGATTCACAATCCCTACCAAAATAAAAGCAAAGAAAATGACAGTGGATTATATAATTTAACAAGATATATTTCTAAGATAAAATACGGCCCAAATTTTCAACTAAATTCTGATATCTCCCATAGTCTTAGGACAATAAACTGTATTTCCAGGAGACATAGAAAATACCCTCTGGTTAATATGCATTGTCTAACCATTTTCCAACTCAATATCATACAGACAGGAAATTATCTGATGACACACTTCTTCCAAAGTCCCTACTTATTTCCCTACATTGCACGTCTATATTTATGTTGTCAAAATAGACTTGAAAAGGAGACATGAGAAGAACATTCTATTCTGTCTATGTCATCCTACTCTGAACTGCTCTTCAATCCTTCCATACCCTGAGACTGGACTTCTGTTACAGTCAGTAGGGCATAAATTGTTCTCACTAGCAACTGGGCTACATGAAGCCTGAGATGTGGTTTAACTCAATCTCAAGCCAATGGAGCATATGTGGTACTCTGCCTATAAATACTGCATAAATGCTTGTAGAATTCAGTGAGTTGCTTCCATTTTCTTTTAATCCCCTCTAGATATCATTGGTATAGATGCCATTAAATTCTTAAACTCCAGATTCCAAAAGAACCTGAGAACCAAGTTGCTCATTTTCTTAAGGGAAATTTTATATCTTTGTGGCTTCTCCTCCATGGGATTCTCCAAGCAAGAGTACTGGAGTGGGTTGCCATTTCCTTCTCCAAACATTTCAAGGATTGTCTTGCTCTCTGGATTTCTTTCCTTGTTTAGAAAATGTTGGCAATGAAACACTTTAGAAAGCAGTCTGATGTCTGGCAAAATCTTTGTTTTCTTACCTGTAACAGAAATTAAACAAAAGCGCATTTCTCTTACTATCAGTCTTAAATACAGAAGTTCAATGTAAATGATGATCTTAGGATCCCTTAAAAAGGAGATTAGAGAAGAAGGTGAGGTCACATGACAAGCTTTCCACTAGGTCTCAGTCATTTCCTTTAGCATCTGGAAAAGCTGAATGACAGGTAAAGCATAGGACTTGGGCTGTCTTGAAAAAAAAAACAAACAAAAAACTTGTGGGTAATTTTAATCATTTGCTCAAGTCTTTAAATATCCTGTATAGCTTTTAGGCACAAAGCAATCTTCCTATAGAGAAACAAACCCAGGATGCGGTTACAAGGTAGAGTTCTACCTCTTTGTGTTAAAGTGCCTTAATGATCAAGAAAAAAAAAAAAAAGATTTGCATGAATGCTACTTATGGAAACCACTTAACACAATAGTTACTCAAGACAAACTTCAGCGCAAGTGGATACAACCGGTATGATGAGTCATCCTATGTGGTTTAAAGCTACCACAAGTGAATTTCTTTTAATGCAGCCTTCATGGGCCCAGAACAGCTTTTATAAGACTTTGAGAATAACCATGGCATTGACAAAATACACTTCACTGTGTATGTTTGACTGAATCATTTTTAAGTGATTCGATAAGTGGCCTGTGAATGCCAAAGCTTCTATGGAGATCAGCCTGGATATTTCCCTTTCCTCTCTAGGTCTCATGTCATAAGATACACACACACACACACACACACACACACACACACACGAGTGACATCATCTTAAGATCTGAGTAACACAGTCAGAATAGAAATATAATTGGCAACAATATCTTCCCATGTAAGCACATTAGTGGTGCTTACATAATCTTTTGGCATCAAGTCACTCCATGGAGTAAGAAGTATGGTTTTCTGTCTCAGTTTCATACCTTAAGTTTGGCAAAACCCTTGATTGTTGAAGAACCATGTAGTGTGAGATGTTTATTACTAAATTGTTTATGGCTTGGTTGCTTTTCTTAAAACTATTTGGAGATGCCCTGAAAAATTTAAACTCTGTGTGGGAAAACCTGGTCTGATTGTCATTATCATGCCTCGGCAGTCATTACGAATTGATTCTGGCATTTATTTCTGTTGACATCAGAAAAGATGAGAATACTTCTCAACAAAGTGCTCTAGGAAGACATGGCAAATCAATGAGAATCATCTTGGAAAATAAAATATACTTTTCATTCACAGTTTCCATCAGACAACCTAAAAATCAAGGTTCTTTTTGTCTCCATAACTCATGTCATAAGATACACACACACACACACACACACACACACACACACACACACACTGAGAAGAACTAATAAAGAAATTCCCCTGAGTCACTGACTCCCTAAAATTCTGACTTAGTTTTGTTTACCACTGAGGAACTACTGGAAACAGACATCCCACTGGTGTCATGTCCAGAGAAATCTCGCCATTCCTCAAATAATGGCTTTCATTTTTGCATATGCTCTTCACATTCCCAGAAAAGCCCTTCACCAGGCAAACTCCGCTGCCTCCTTCAAGAACAAGCCAGAATGCTAGCTTCTCAGTGAAGACTGTAATTCTACTCAGCTGTTGGATACTCTGTCTACAGTGCTTTCTTGGTATTTAATTAAGTAGCTAGTACTTAATTGTCTCTGCAAAAGCAGTCACATATTGCAATTTTAAGATTATGTATTCATGTCTGTCCCTTTCCATTACTTAAAAGCAATCATAGTTCAGGTATATCTAATAGCTTACCTTTAGTATGTATTAGACATACTCCTTTAAGATTCTGGAGCCCACCTCTTTCCCATTTCAAGGTAGGGCCCAGAATGCTCTGCAGTGCTGTTTTTGACCTCTTTCTATTACTATGAAAACAAGTCTCTGATACTTGCATATTTCAAGTCCAGAATCTCCCTTGAAAATATCCTAAAAATATTATGAAAGGTTTTAGCTTTTTTTAAAATGGAACTTACCAGAGAAGGTGAACAAGAAATATTTAAGTCCTGTGATGTTATTTAAAGAATAGATTATCATATTTTAAAACTAAAATCATAAATTTTCCTTATGTTACTTCTCTGATTATCTGCATATATCACTAAAGAAACTTAGTCTAAATTCTTAGAGACTTCCTTGCCCCTGGCCCCTCAGTCTTCACATGAAAGTTGATTTACACAAGTGCCTGACTGACATTTGACAATTCCCAAAGCAGTGACTTTCAAGGTATGGAATTTTGCATGAATTTTCTGATGTCTGAATTTACTTCAGATGTCTGTCTTCATGTGGGTATCACCCTATGCATACATATTTCATATTTAACAGTACACTGGATCATTTAAAGCATCAATTAACAACTAGTTTGCAATGGCAAATGCACTTGCCAAAGGTTTAGAATAAGACCCTTTCTTTCACCTCTAACCAACACCTCTTCCCAGACAAATCACTGTTATTGGTGATCTCTGACAACAGACCTTTCCCAAGTCTGATTCTGTCATTTACTTGGTAGATTTGTTGACTGCAACATACAATCCCCTATCATCAAATTTTCCAGATGTTTGCACAGCAGGTTCAGTGTTTTTAAAGTATCTAAATGACGGTCCCAAATGACAAATGTTCATTTTCAAAATTAAATCTTATTACAAATTACCTGCCAAGTACAATGTGTCAGGAGAGACTGAAGGAATTAGAAATTTTGTCCATTGAGAATGAATGAAGAAGAAAGAACATAGATGAGGTAAGCTGTTACATATCCTGGAGGTATATACAAAGAATTTTAAATGACAGCGGTTTACTGAAAGCTGTTGCCTTGATACTGACTTACTTTTAAAAGGTCCATGACTACCTTTTGCTGTGAGTCAGGCTTCAACTTTGTTAATGTAAAGAACAATGGCTAGGAAATACAAGGGTAATCTCTAACATGAACCTTTTTTTTTCTCCTTTTAATCATCATCCACACAGGCACAGATTTAATATTCTGAGAAGAGAATAGGGCTTAATATAGCCATCAAAAAATAGAACTTGGTTTCCTCTTGTCTGCTTTCTAGCTTGTGGTCTGCTGTTGACCATTAACCTTTGAACTCCAGGTTCCTCATCATTAATGTAGGAATAATTAATGACTTAAATAAATAGGTTGTGCAAAAAATTAAATGAAAGTAATTTTTGAATGCACCTTGTAAACTCTAAAGTATCATGGGTATATATTGCTATCAGAATAATATTAGCCATATATGAGCTACTTACTCATATTAGATGCTTTGTAAAGCTTCACACTTTTTTCAATCTTTACAATTGTTTAAAATAGGTCACATCATCTTCATTTCATAAATGAAGAAGTTGAGTCTTGTACAGAGGTTAAGTAGCAGGCCTAAGTAACCGCTAGCCTGGATTGAACAAGATTGAACCAAAATATCTGATTTCAAAAACATGCCCCCAATCAAAATATGTCCTCTATCTCTATGCTATACTACCAACCTTTAACCATTAAACCCTAATGGTCAGTGGTGCCACTTTGGCTCAAAATATTTTGGAAGCACCATTAGAAATTGCCTTTAGATCCAAATTTATTGAGGCAGCCAAAGCAAGCAGCCTGCTGACTCTGTAAACAACTTTTCTTTTTGACCCTAAAGAGAATTGTCTAGTCTGATCATCCTGCATTCTAGGTAGGAAGACAATGAATATCTGTTGTCGAGACTTCTATCATTTAGAAGACTCTGCAAGACTGAAATTCCATTTCTTCATGTCTTTATAATGGTGGATATAATATCAATTAGAACTCTAACCACAAGATAGTTCAACTGTCTACTTACCTATCCAACTCCCAATTAACCAGAATTTTTGAATTATTGTATAGCAGAACCAAGACTAGAAGTTGCATGCTAATATCTGAAGAAACGAACAATGTAAATTCTCTTGTTCTTTCCTAGGAAAACTTTTGGTCCCTGATAGAGAAATATGAAACCAGACTGACCACAGAGTCAAGGATTGCTTCATAGGACAAAATAGAACATCTAGATTTTCCATCTTTAAAATTATAATCAGCAGCAGGAAGCAAAGCAATACCACTGTCCCTGTTATAGGAATCTAAAGGCTTTTTATAGAATGCACAGCAGCAAATGTTATCGCTTTGCTTGAGAAAACCATTTTCATTATCAGTTGCCTTCTTTTTTTCAATTGATTATGACTTTTCCTTTAAAAAATGCATTTAGGCAGAATTTTTCTATGCTTGATTTAGCCCAAGGGAAAACTTTTGGAGGGTTGAAACAGAGAGAATAGTCTGAACTGAATTCTTTTTGCTGCTTTTAAGCTATGCACACATGGACAAATATATCACATTCTACTGAAAAAATTTTTTTTCTTTGCTCCTATTATTTAGAAAGAACTTAACAATGAAAAATCCAGCTTTATGGTATTCCATTCCTTATTGTGTAAACCAGTGAACAAACACAACGTAATTTTTTTTTCAATTTACTATGGTTTGAGTAGAGGGGAGGGAGGATACTATTAAAGCAATCTCCTCTTAATTTAAAGGGGTTGTGTTGAACTGAAGCCTGTTAAGAAACAAAGGATGCCCCAATTAGTGTTGCTGCTGCTGCTGCTGCTAAGTCTCTTTGGTCATGTCTGACTCTGTGCGACCCCATAGACGGCAGCCCACCACACTCCCCTGTCCCTCGGATTCTCCAGGCAAGAACACTGGAGTAGCTTGCCATTTCCTTCCCCAATGCATGAAAGAGAAAAGTGAAAGTGAAGTCCCTCAGTCATGTCCAACTCTTAGTGACCTCATGGACTGCAGCCTACCAGGCTCCTCCGTCCATAGGATTTTCCTTGCAAGAGTACTGGAGTGGGTTGCCATTGCCTTCTCCACAATTAGTGTTAGAAGACTCCAAAGTGAGTCAACAAACTTAAAGCTTGCATTTAGTTATGGAAAACCTGAATTAATAGAGCCCATTCAAGGCGGACTATGAACGCATTTATATGTCTGGTTTAGTCTATGTTTTCTTTTACCATAGAGGGAAGGCTGGGATAGAGTTTTTTTTTTTTTAACGATCAAAACTCTTTAAGATTGTTCAGAAAAAATAACATAGATAAGAAATCTGAGATTATACCCATTATGCTGAACAAAGAGTATACCTTCAGAGTAAACACTAAGAGTTTGAGTAAAGCAAGAAATTTAGAAATCTAGGATAAAACAGCCTTTCCATTTCATAGGGGAAAAAAAGACAGTTTTAGAACAACACTGATTTAGCAGTTGGGAGGGACCTCTGAATTTAAATTTCAATATATAAATCTCAATTTTGCCAAGTAAAATTAATAATGGATTTATCTAAAGCCAGCCCTCTTCAATCTCTGCTATATTTCTCTTAAGAAAGCATTAAATGAGAGTATTTCACTTTAGCTGAAAATCAATGGCCCTTCAGTGAAGCATACATCTCCCAAGTAATATAGAGTTAACAATCACACAATTCTTCTAGTAAGACATGAGGCCCTGGCTTTGGTGGTAATAACTTCATGCAACATACAAGTCTTTGAAAATACTAACACACACAAAAAGAGGTTGAAAATCTAAAGTGAGCATGCTCAAATTGTCTTTCAAATGTCAACCCAAATGTTTGTAATATAGTTAATGATGATGATATGGAAATAAGGAGTAAATATATTACTGACTAGAAATAATATTTAATTACCCCTTGATATAGGCCAGAAATTTTTTAAATACATGTATCATCTTTTTAGATTTTCTTAAGAACCCTGCGACTTTGTTTTACTAGCTATACTTTCAGAGTAGACTTAAAGAAGTAAGATTTATTGAAACATATGGAGATATGTGTAAAAAAAATTAAAGATGGATTAAAGTATTTAAGTGTATACTTATCTGTGACCTCTTGGTAAATGAATCAAAAGGTACCATAAATTTTATCTCCTTGGAAATTTCTTTGTTTGTTTGTATACTGATAAAATTATATTCATCTTTCATTGTGGTGATTATAAGGATGAATAAGGTATAACCGTTGGCCTCCAGTAACTCACAGTTTGAAAAGGGGATGTAATGTGCATCAAAAATCCAAATATAACTCATGGTGGTTTGTTGTAAACTCTGTAACCCAAGTGTGTTGAAAGCTATGGGTAGCTAAAAAAAATATAATCCTTAGAGCTGGAGACTGAATTAGGGAAAAGAAAGATCAAAGAAGTATCCTTATAGAAAGCAGTTGAGTTGAGTTTGGAAGGTGGATAAAGTTTCAACACACAAATATGAGAACCTTGGAAATACTGATATGTGATGCCTTCAAGCAGAGAGTAAGTTCAGAATGCCAGTGCTGCTGGACTTTTTGACATATGAATGAGCAATAATGTTGATACAGACTAGATTATAGAAAACTTTCACTGACAATCTAAAAAAGTTTAAACTTTATTTGAGATTCAGTAGGGAGTTTTGCTCACTTAAATATAGTCAGTGTTCTCCTTTGGAAATATTAGTGTATCAAAACATTAAACTACTTTATCCAATGTTATGTTACTCCTTTGATGAATAATTATTGTCTTGTTATCATCTGCCAGCACCTACACTAGGTGATGGGGATATATGATAAATATGACTCATTTTTTGCTTTCATAAAAGTTATAATCAAAAAATTAAACAAAAAGCAGTGCCATAAAACATTAAAGTGTCACATAAGACATATAAGAATGTAGGGTAGCACCTAAGAGGAATACCTTCTCTATCACTGCAATCATAGGAAAAATATCCTATAGAAAGTGACTTCAAATTGTGTGTATGGCATGTGTGTGTNTTAAACAAAAAGCAGTGCCATAAAACATTAAAGTGTCACATAAGACATATAAGAATGTAGGGTAGCACCTAAGAGGAATACCTTCTCTATCACTGCAATCATAGGAAAAATATCCTATAGAAAGTGACTTCAAATTGTGTGTATGGCATGTGTGTGTGTATACGTGTGTAGGTTTATTGGGTGGGAGGGTCTGTCAATCAATCTACACACATGGAAAGACTCAGAGTGGAAATTGTATTTTTAGAACTTGATGCAGAGTAATTTGCTTTCCAGTCACATAGATTCTTAACAACCTCAGATATGTGTACAAGGTTCTTGGCCATTTCATCCTGCAGAGAGGGTCTGACCATCAGTCAACTTCCAAGAGAACCAATCAAGCATTATGAACAAGACCTTATAAAAGCAAATTCTGATGAATGGAATTGGCTCTCTTCTTGGACCTGGAAATCATATGGCCTGACTTATAAAAAAATAGTGAGCATGAATGATTCAGTGAAGCCTGAAATCAGCACCATGACCAAGTGTGTCTTTTAGTGATCACTCATTTACTCAGTTTTTCAGTAAGCCTTTGTTGTTTGTCAGCACCATGAAACTCACTGTACCAAGCACCTAACATCTCATTTTTAGTCATAATTAGTCACCACTGTCTTTAAACATTTATCTTCATTTTTCCCACTCCTGTATAACATTTACTACAATTTGAGTCTATCACTGTGAATTGTGTATGTGAATGTCCTCAGGTAGACTGTGACATTTTGAAGGGAGGAACTGTGTCCTCATCCCTGTGTTCCATTCAGTCAATGGCACGGATACAATAGGGTTTTGGTAAATGTTTGCTGAATGGATGGATAGATGGATGGATGGATGGATGGATGGANACTCCATTTCTTCTAAGGGATTCCTGCCCACAGTAGTAGATATAAGGGTCATCTGAGTTAAATTCACCCATTTCAGTCCATTTTAGTTCACTGATTCCTAGAATGTCATCATTCACTTTTGCTATCTCCTGTTTGACCACTTCCAATTTGCCTTGATTCGTGGACCTAAAATTCCAGGTTCCTATGCAATATTGCTTTTTATAGCATCAGACCTTGCTTCTATCACCAATTACATCCACAACTGGGTATTGTTTTTGTTTTGGCTTCATCCCTTCATTCTTTCTGAGGCATTCCAACTGCCCTGTGACTTGATATGTGGAATCAGAGACTGAATCATGCTTTATCCTTCCTCCCAAGACTCAGGGAGCATCAGCACAGGAACCACTTAGAAATATTCTGGCTTTGGATGTCTGTAGACTGTCTATAGCTCTTTCATCAGCAATTCAGAATAATGCTATCCAGATTGCTTTTGTCTTCCATGCTTCCAATCAATCATTTGGTCTTCTTGAACCTGTAGTACCCCTTTTACAGTGCCTTGCATAAATAGGGTGATTCTTTGATTGCCTCTTCAACTGTTCTGATTTTCTACATTTTCCATTCACAGTCTCTCTGAAAAAAATTTTTTTTTTTTGCTGTCATGAAAATTCAGTTTTGGGTGTTGTTTCAGGCCTTCCCAAAGACCAGGTTCGTTTTCCTACTTAATATTCAAGAAGCATTCTTGAAAGGTATCTCTTTCAGAGAAAGCCCATGAAACTTACCAATACTCAGCTGATGACTTACTTCAGGCTCTGCTGTGTCTCTGCATTGGATTCTTAGTATCAACTGCTTAAAGCAGGACTCTGTGGTCTTTTTTTTATCACCCAGTGTCTTGAGAGTAGCATGGCAATAGATATAAAACTTACTCAATTACCAAACCTTTAGACACACTTAGTTTTTTAATGTATAATGCTACTAATAATATACAAATGTTGTACTATAAATATGGGTGGTAGCCTAAAGTGGACTTTATTGAAGTAGCAGTAAATAACCTTAATAGGATAGGGTATCTAAATTTTACTATTATTTTGCCCAAATTGGAAAACATTGAGTACAATTTTGGTGGATTATGATATGTAACATGGAGAGTGGAAGAAGCACAACTACCATATTAAAGTACTTAGGTAGAGCAGAATGGAAAAGACCTAAATCCAAAGAGCAGGAGGTGGCTCAGTATCTACAGTCTTGAAAAAGTTATTCATCTTATTCTCTTGACTGTAAGATAGGGACAATATTTACCTTAACAAACTGCATAAGGAAATAAATAAAATAGTATGTATAAAACACCCTTAATGTCATCTATCTGTTAATATATGGTAGACATCCATTAGGGCTTCCCAGGTGAACTAGTGGTAAAGAACCCACCTGACAATGCAGGAGACATAAGAGATGCAAGTTCCATCCCTGAGTCAGGAGGAGGCCCTGGAGGAAGGCATGGCAACACACTCCAGTATTCTTGCCTGGAGAATCCCACAGACAGAGGAGCCTGGTGGGTCAGACATGAGTCAGACATGACTGACACAACTGAGCAAGCATTCACAGACATCCATAAATGTTGGAATTGTTGAGGTTAATATCATATTGTTGGTTAAAACTGACTTACCAACTGGACCTAAAAAACAATATTCACTAGTCAGAACTGTTGTCAAACTCAGGAGGTAGGACCTGCAATCACTGATTCCTATTGTGGACCACTTCATGGATTTTAAGAGAAATATTTCCTATGGAAAGAGAAACATGACAGAGATATGAAGAGTTATATTTACAAATAATTTTCATGTTAGGGTGGTTAAAATGGTTCTTCATTTCCTCATCACAGTCAGCATTTTCACTCTTTTTGTGAGTACCTGCCCTACTAATATCATTCTTGAGTATTTCTTACTTCCCATTTAACACTTACTAGACATTACTTTGCCAGCAAAGGTCCTTCTAGTCAAAGCTATGATCTTTCCAGTAGTCACACATGGATGTGAGAGTTGGACTATAAAGAAAGCTGAGCGCCAAAGAATTGATGCTTTTGAACTGTGGTATTGGAGAAGACTCTTGAGAGTCCCTTGGACTGCAAGGAGATCCAACCAGCCCATCCTAAGGAAATCAGTC
This sequence comes from Neotragus pygmaeus, assembly GCA_006410875.1. NCBI lineage: Eukaryota > Metazoa > Chordata > Mammalia > Artiodactyla > Bovidae > Neotragus > Neotragus pygmaeus. Next base: position 37,596 of record SJYV01021062.1, on the reverse strand, counting down.
GTAAATATTCATTAGAAGGATTGATGCTGAAGCGGAAACTCCAGTATTTTGACTACCTGGTGCCAAGAACTGACTCATTAGAAAAGACCCTGATGCTGGGAAAGATTGAAGGCAGGAGGAGAAGGGGACAACAGAGGATGAGATGGTTGGATGGCATAACCAACTCAATTTCATGAGGTTGAGTAAGCTCTGGGAGTTGGTGATGGACAAGGAAGCCTGGCTTGCTGCAGTCCATGTGGTCGCAAAGAGCCGGACACAACTGAATGACTGAACTGAAGACTTTCTCAAGGCTGTCGTATTTGGGTCATGTTTTTGGATGTAAATTCTTCTCCTTTATTGTGTTAAAGCTAGGTGAGGAGATAACAACTGGAGTAATAAACACAAGGAAATCAAATTCCAAAAGAGGAAAATACCTGAAAATATAAAATAGATACAAAAGAGAGGTTAGGGATAAAATTTGAACAGATGGACTAATTTTAGTGTGGCAAAGAGAAAGGAAGATTAACTTTTGCTGGTTCATTTGATCAAAGACAATAATCTGGATGATGAGCTATCTGGTTTGGAATTCTGAGGAGCACATCTGTTGGATAACTGATATCTCTCTCATTTCCTTTAAGCTAACAGAGTCCCTTAAATCTCAATGCTGTCAAATTCTGGATTTACAAATCAGAAGGAGAAACAATAATTTTAGGGGGGAAAAAAGTTACTTGAACAAAGTAAAAGCTTTGTCCTTAGGAAGTTAATAGTTTTATTTGCTTGACTGTTGCTAATATGGGAACTTGTTCGCCATTGGTGGCAGTAATGGGACAGAAATTAATCAGTAGGGGCCAGTTTTAAGAAACGGCTTCAGCCTCTAAGTGGTTTGCCAAGTTTCTGTTAAACATTTCACATTATTGAGGATACAAGTCAAAATCACTTATCAGCAGTTCGTCTAAATAGCAAGGAACATGTATTAAAGAGGCCATGAAGGAATTTCTAATGAGAAAAAATGCTCTTACTTTTTGAGAAATTAACTGCTCCAATAAATTGCAAAGATAAAGTAGGAAAAGTTATCATAATAATGTCTGCTGTAATAAAACTAAACTGTACGGATGATAACAGTTAAAATGCCAGAAGGTGAGTTAATGAAATACCGTTCTCCTAAAGCCTCTTTGGTCCTTACTCTGAAATATAATTCTGACACTCACATATAAAGGATATGGTGGAAGCTACATGGAGATATGCATTTTCACATGTTCTACAGATTCATTGCCTATGAACTTTTGAATATACATAAAATTTAAAAAGCAGAGTATATTAAATGAAACTTTCAGGAAGGTGAAATAAAATAATCCTAGGGCAGAAAATTGATTCTTAAAGTGTAAAAGAGTTGAAAATCTATAGGGAGAGAAATCAGTCTGAATTGCCAGCTAACATTGGAAATTTTCTATCAAAGATCATATGAATGGGGCAAAGATAGAGTCACTGAAGTCTTCCTAATGCAATCTGTGGATTCAGGAATGTAAGAGATGCCTGAAGCTTATGTTATGATTTTCTACAGTCAAATTCCCACACAAGTTAAAGACTGTAGCAATGCAGAGGATAATGAGAGAGCAGACAAACATGCAGCACAAACAAATAAACAGCATGTGTAGAAGCTGAAAAGTAGTCAAGTAGGAGAGTTTGTGGCTAAGAGTTTTACTCTGCATTGAATTTCTCTCTTACATAGTAATGACCAAATTGGCCCTGAATGATGAAAATACATGTGTATGTGTATGGAGAGATAAAGAGAAGGGGAAAAGGAAAGAGAGGAGGGAAGAGGGGAAAGCAAACCAAAGTTGAGAAAACCCTGGAAAGCCAAAACTACATACATGCTCAGACACAAGGCTTCTCGTTAGATAGTAAAAGTCAAAGGATCCAGGGCATTGATCAAACAGTCAGCAGGGGGGAAATACACAGAGCCATTTCCAGGTACCATGAGTTCAACAGGGGCCAGTCAAGTGCCCTATTCACATAACCATCTTCTGACTAATTAAGTAAAAACAACAACAAAAGCAGTGAAACAATTACCCACGAAATAAACGAAATTGAAACCCACCAAAACTCTTTAAGAAAAGGCATGAAGAAATAGTGCAGACCATGACAGAAACAAACCTCTCTGCTCTGAGCCATCTGTGCCACCCGTCAGCTGGTAATAAAGTGACTCTGAGTAGCAATAGAAATAATCAAAGGAAGAGCTTTAAGAAGGCATGGCAACACTAATAGATTTTTTTCTGGGTTTCTGGTCTTTGTTTATGGATAATTAAAATTTGGCAAAGTGTTCAGAGGCCCATCATATGAATGCCTCCCTTGTGTTTTATTTAAGCAACAGCTCATAAAAGACTTCAGTTTACTACCATGCCAAGTAAATGCTTGCAGAAAGAGAAAACCTCCTAATGATATGTGAATTTAACATTGTAAGTTGATTTAATGTATTACAGTAAATTTTCCAACCTGACTTTTACATCAGAGTATTTAATATGTTTGCCTGTCTGGTGAAGGCAGTTTTGATTTCTTACCTATTTGAAACAAATCTTGCTTTCAATTATGGCTATTTAATTTTACTTTATTTTAGAACTTGGTTTCATATATTCCCCAATATATCCTTATGTATCCTTGCATTTGTTGAAATTTCAATGAAGTAGAAAGTAAATAAACTTGGCTTTATATATATAAGAAAGACCTATGCTGAGAAAAACAAGATATTTTATGGAACAGTTATGAAAACTAAAAAGCTTGCTAAACTGCCCTCATTTGTATCACATTGAGTCTACCTTCAACTATGCTCTATCTTTTTGTTAGAAATAGATTCTCTGAATATCAGTATATTAATTGGTATTCTTCAGGGGCATGCAACAGGAATAAAGTTTGGATAATTTGAGCAAAAACAGAAATTTATTATGGAGATAGAATTACTCAGTGATTCAAAGGAATAGTGGAAGAAACACATATCAGCAAGGGTAGACAAGACAGTTCCAGGAATCTAGGTAACAAGAATTGATGGACAGTTTCTTCAAAGTGCTCTCCTTGATATGAGTGAAATCTAACCATTTAAAATCTCTATGTTGCTCAGATTAATATTTAAATTATTGGAAGATAACTTAGTTATAGTCTAGCTTAAACCATTTATCTACCTCTTGCCAATGGGAAGGCTAAGTCATGTTTTGGTCAGATTACCACAACTTGTAGGCAATAAGAGAAATAGAACTTCTGTTATAAGAAGAAAAGGAAATAAATGCTGGGAAGACATAAAGCAATCCTATGTTTAAATGCATTCATAATCAGAGACCAGTATACATAATGTTATGAAAAACAGCATTATGAATAGTTCAGGGATAGTTTATTCTTTTTAAAATTTAATTTATAAATGTTTCATTAAAATAATAACTGTTTCATTAATTTAATGGAAGGAAATTACAGTAAATGTATCCATATTGAGCCCATATTTATCACGGATACATTATATACTATGTATTAGGTACTATAGTATAATAAGAAGTTTCACAGCTATTATCTCATTAAATTGTCATTTATAATTTCTGTTAATATTGGTATTTCTATTTCAGAAATAGAGGATCAGAAATTTATGTAGTCTTGTTTACTGCCATTCCAAACATAATTGTGATCCATTTTTGTTTATATTTTTATTATTTGTCCTTTTTGGGAGATGCATTTTTATTTTCTATGCAGAGGGATTTCATTGAACTAATGGTTAAAAAGCATCGACTTTGTTCATTAGCACTAACTTTCACTAAAGGAAAAGAAAAAGAAACCTGAATAATAATACAGAAAAGATAAAATGATATCATTAGGTAACCATTGGTGTCAAAACTACATATAAATTTAGAACCTTATATACAGAATGATGAGTTCAACTATATAGAGCAGACTGAACACACACTTGTCATCATTCCTTCCAGAAATCTCACTTACACAAGAATAAAGTAAGGATATAAGATCACCTGGAGAACCACCAATAAAACAGAGAGGACAACAAATTTTTGGAGCATAGGCAGCAGAAGAGGAGTGAGGAGTTAACAAGACTGAGAAAGTAGAATACAGATATATTTTCTCAGTTGAAGTTGTCATTTATTGTAAGATGAGCCATTAGTTTGTTTCATAAGGGGAAAAAAACACTCACAAATATAATTATAAATGTATGCTTCCAGTTATCTGTTATCCCAGTAACGAATTAACAAAAATTATTTTATTATTATCTCTTACAGTTCTGGGGGAGACTGGGTCTTGATGAATCAGGGTTAGTCATTCAATTGTGATCCGATATCAGCTTGGGGTGGAATCAGCTCAAAAGTTTCTCCACTCACATGGATAATGATTACTACTCACTATCCTCTGGGACTTTCAATGGTGGCTATTGGCCAAGACACTTATATACAATTATTCATGTAGCCTGGACTTCCTTAGAGCATGGTAGCTGAGTTAGGAGAGCAAACATCCCAAGATAGATAGCTGGGAAGTGCCCTATTGCTCCTTACAAGCTCTCTTCAAATTACACAGCCCTACTTTCACCCCCACACTATTCTTTGAGGTAGTCATATAAAGTTTTAACCAGATTCCATGGGAAAAGACATGCATTCTGTGTCTTCATGGAAGAAAGACAAGGTCACAGTGAAACAAGGATGTGTGGGATAAAAGATATTGTTGCAGCTGTTTTTGGAAAATTTAATCTTCCACAGTGCAAATAACAGTAATACAGGTCCCCCCATTCAGAAACATGAGAATAATTTAAAAAATTATCTTAGAACAAATAAACATGATAGTGATATACAGTTGAGGAGATATTAAATGAGAAGCAAGCTAGTTTATGTTTCAGATCCTTACAAGGTTCAGGTATTTGAGGCATGGTCCTCCTTGGAAGGTCTTCTTAAGATTTATAGTAGGTATGGCACCCCACTCCAGTACTCTTGCCTGGAAAATCCCATGAATGGAGGAGCCTGGAAGCCTGCAATCCATGGGGTCGCTAAGAGTCGGACACAACTGAGCAATTTCACTTTCACTTTTCACTTTCACGCATTGGAGAAGGAAATGGCAATCCACTCCAGTGTTCTTGCCTGGAGAATCCCAGGGATGAGGGAGCCTGGTGGGCTGCCATCTATGGGGTCGCACAGAGTTGGACGCAAATGAAGTGACTTAGCAGCAGCAGAACATTTGAAGAAGGTGCACTTAAATTCGTGGGATTATTTCCTCATCCTGTATAGCTAGGTACCTGTCCCTTTAACTTCTGACAGGAGAAAACTTTCCATATTGAAGAAATTAAGCCAAGATTTTCAAGATCTTGCAGATGAGAAGCACAATACTGAAAACAAAGATATTAAGAAAAGTCTACATACTGAAAATATAATCCTCATACTTGTCCTTGTCAGCTCCAAGAACTTTGGAATGGAGGCTTGTTCTTCATCCTTTCCCTTCTACTATCTTTTATAGGCAATGAATTGGAAGATTTTTCTCTGGGGACATGAGGATGACCACTAAGAAGGCTAGGCCTAGAGAATGTGCAGCAAAGAGTGTTATCATCCCAAAGTAGTCATTCCACAGTGAAGCCTTGTCATCTCTTCAGTGCTTTAATTTTAAATGCACATGGGTAGCCAGCAATTATTAGACATACATGGAAAAAAAAAAAAAACCACCTCAACATGAAATGAGAAACAAATAGTAGAGAGAAGTTTCCATAAAAAGAGGCAAACAGTGAACAAAATAGATCTTAAAATAAGCAATCAAATTGCCCTGTGTCTTTCATCTTGGAGGGCTTCCCTCATACCTCAGTTGGCAAAGAATCCACCTGCAATGCAGGAGACTCTGGTTCAATTCCTGGGTTGGGAAGATCCCCTGGAGAAGGGAAAGGCTACCCACTCGAGTTTTCTGGTCTAGAGAATTCCATGGACTGTATAGTCCATGGGGTCACAAAGAGTTGGATGTGACTGAGCAACTTTCACTTTCAGTTTTCACTTTTATATTGGAGAGATAACAGAAGATATTGCATTTCTGAAATAAGAACATAGTAACATAAAAAGAAAATAGAGAACAATAAATGACTCGAAAGAATAACTTCCACTAAAAATTTGAAAGAAATCTCTTAAAAAAATTATTATAATAAAGAAAGTTAACTTGGGATCTTACTCTCTTAATTGATTTTTAAGTGTAAAATACTGTATTATTATCTATAGTATAATGTTGTACAGCAGATCCCTAGAACTTATTCATTTTCTATAACTGAATTTTTTACATGTTAATTAGCAACTCCCAATTTCTCTCTCCCTCAGCCCCTGGAAACTGCTAAGCATTCTTTAACTCTTTGAGTTTGACTATTTTAGATACCTCATGTAAGTGGACTCGTGCATTGTTTGTCCTATGAGTAGCTTATTTCACTTGTCATAATGTCTTCAAGGCTATCCATGGCACATATTACAGGATTTTCTTCTCCTTTAAGGCTGAGTGATGTTCCTTTGTGTGTATATAGCACACTTTCCTTATCCATTCACCCATTACCTGGAGTAGGAAATGGCAAACCACTGTAGTATTCTTGCCCGGAAAATCCACAGACAGGGTTGCAAGTGGGCTACAGTCCATGGGGTCGCAAAGATCAGACATGACTGATTGAGCATGTGGGCTATTTCTACACATGACTACTATGAATAACACTGCAATGAATCTGGAAGTGCTAGTACCTCTTTGAAATCATAACTTCAATTATTTTGGCTAAATACCCAAAAGTAGAATTTCCAGATCATATGGTAGTTCTATTTTTAATTTTATGATATTGTTTTCCATAGTGGCTATACCATTTTGTACTCTTCCAATTTCACCAATAATGTCTTAAAAAAAAAGAAAAAGAAACATGCCCACAGGGGTAAAGTGATATTTTACTGTGATTTTGATTTGCATTTTCCTGATTATCAGTGTCATTGAGCATCTTTCCACATATCTTTTGATCTCAACAGCAATCTTGAAGAAAGTAGAACCAAAAGGCCAACATTTTCTAAAAGTAGATAAGAAAAATTACAATAAATGATTATCCAGAAGTTTCATCATATGGCTAATATAAATTCTAGGGAAAAAGAACAAGAAAAATTTAAAAGAGGCTTTCAGAATTAAGTCTCTTTGGAAGGACTGATGCTAAAGCTGAAACTCCAATACTTTGGCCACCTCATACGAAGAGTTAACTCANATCATGTAAGAAACGAGGTGCCGGTCTATGTTTGATGCAGGATGCAGGATGCTTGGGGCTGGTGCACGGGGATGATCCAGAGAGACGTTGTGGGGTGGGAGGTGGGAGGGGGATTCAGGATTGGGAATTTGTGTACACCTGTGGTGGACTCATGTCGGTGTATGGCAAAGCCAAAGCCAATAGAGTATTGTAAAGTAAAATTTAAAAATAAATAAATTAATTAAAAAAAATTTTTCCTTTTCCCTATACTCTAGAGGATGATTAAAAACAGATGGTATGTGTGTGTTTGTATGCATGCACATACTAGCATACAAAAAATGAATATGAATTTAAAATATGTATGGGTGCAGCAACATTGTTTGAACTTTCTGGGTAAACTAGGTAGAAATGGATTATTATCCTGTTTTTCTTCTTTTCTTGTCTCAAATTTCACACCTTGAGACGTTGCCTTCAGTGCAGTTCTATGAAATATGAATTATCTTGGTCAGATTTTTTTTTGATTTATATTTTTTTCTTTTTTTTTTCAGATTCTTTTTTTTTTCTTTATTATACTTTACAATACTCTATTGGCTTTGCCATACATCGACATGAATCTACCACAGGTGTACACGAGCTCCCAATCCTGAATCCCCCTCCCATCTCCCACACCACAACGTCTCTCTGGATCATCCCTGTGCACCAGCCCAAAGCATCCTGCATCCTGGTCAGATCTTAAGGCAGACTTAACAAAAGAAGCAGAATAGCACCAGAACTACCAGACACTTAACAAACTGTAGGAAAGAGAAGAGCCGCCTTCCCACAAGAAGGAGCTAGTTGAGCATCTGAGCCAGGAAAAAGGTGTGGAGTNCTGCATCCTGGTCAGATCTTAAGGCAGACTTAACAAAAGAAGCAGAATAGCACCAGAACTACCAGACACTTAACAAACTGTAGGAAAGAGAAGAGCCGCCTTCCCACAAGAAGGAGCTAGTTGAGCATCTGAGCCAGGAAAAAGGTGTGGAGTTCAGAAAAGCTGCAGCTGAAAATAGCCAAACACGTAATATGACTCCCAGTCCCTGTGCCTCCAGTGACCAAAAATAATTGTACATTTACTTTTGCAATTCTGGGCACCTTACATTTTAATAAAGTGATGTCACAATCAGTCATTCAATCTCATGGTCCAAAGTTATTTTTTCTTATAATAAGAAAATAATCCCATGGCTCCACTTTCTCCTGACCAGAGGAAAAGGAGAATAAGCTAATGATGCAGTGGGAATTGGAGGAAGATAAAAACAGGTTGGAGGGGCAAGACTCAGTACTACTTGTGGGAAAGAGTGTGCTGGGAGTGGAGAGGATGCACTGGTCGTGATACTCATTTGCCACCTGAGTCAGCACTTTTCATCGATTTCTTGAATCATTATAGAAAATGGGGAAACTCCTGACGATGACTCACTGTCTGTATGGGAGGGTATTGTGCTTTTCCTCCTACTAAGCCATATTCTGAATATTCATCTTATTATTATCTGGAGATAATTTGCCTTTGAAAGAGATAGGATCCATCTTATTTAACACCCTTATTTCTTGTAGCATCCAATAAGCCTCATAAGCCCTCAACAAAACAACAACAATAATAAAACAGAATGGACTCTCCTAATGGTCAATTAAAAAATATGTCAAACCTTGATTTTGCTAGATTCCAAGGTTCATCCTGGGCTAGAAATGTAAAAAAATATTTCTCCCTACTTTTATACAGAAAACTAATAAAAGTAGAAAAAACAGAATAATAATTAGTTTGCCCATGAGGCAGGACCAGAGTAATGACAAATAGGGAAAAGAATTACTGACTTTCCTAATAAGTTCTTCTGTACTATGGAATTTTAAAGCATGTCCATGCTTTTCTTCTGCAAAATAATACATAAAAGCAAAAGTCTCCTACAAAGAAAGCTGAGAGCCAAAGAATTGATGCTTTTGAACTGTGGTGTTGGAGAAGACTCTTGAGAGTCCCNGCAAAACCAATACAATATTGTAAAGTAATTAACCTCCAATTAAAATAAATAAATTTATATTAAAAAGAAAGAATCATACTCAGCCAAATGTTAATCACAGATGAGGGGAGAGAAAAAAATTTTGGACATGTATGCCAATATATTTACACAGGTCATTTTAAAGGCCACTTTTCTAGCATCTCAGAGTATCTTTCATCCAAACAAAGAGGTAAGCAAGAAAGAAGACCCAGAATTCAGGAAAGAGTAGATTCATCATCAAGAGATAAGAAAGGCAGTCCCAGGCTAAGAGCAAGAGGCGGGTCTCAGGCATGAGTTGAGAATGGATGGGAGCACGGGAACCTTTACTAACAGTGTCTCCAGGGAAATGGAGAAGCAAATAATCTAATGTGTTTGTCTATGTAAAACAGAGAATTTGAAAGTGGTTTGATATTTTTGAAGACTTTGTGAAGAAAATATTAAGGACATAGACAATTAAGCCAAAATTAATTCAAGAAAATTATTAAAGTCAAAAAAACAAAAAAGATGGAACAGGAAAGACATTTAAAATATAGTGCTTCAGTTGGCTCAGGGGTGAAAAACAACTACTTAGCAAGCATAATGTAGATGTTAAAAATTGCTTTATGTGAACAAATTTGATATAATTTGAATGAAAAAATGTAAAGAAGATAGCTGGGACATTTGGGTGAAAAGTCTCCATATTTACTAACAGGAAGATAATAATGTCTCAACTTAGTAAATTAAGAAACAAATATTTGTATGTTATTAGAATTAGGAGTGATGTGGAAAAGGTAAAGTTGATGGTTTTTGCATTTGTCTTAAGTCTTGTAGTATTACCTATTTTTTAAATATAATGCATAGGTATCACACTGATAAAATTAATTTTAAAAAGATAAAAGTAAATACCTGGAATTTAGAGAAATACAGTCTAAATTTCCACTCTTCTGCTTATTACCTGTTTGCCCATAAGCAAGGTGTTTGCTTCCTATGGCCTCAGTAAAATGAAGACATTAAGAATAGTTACCATGTAGAACACTTTGCTATGCTAAATATTTGAATATATTATTTCATTTAATCATCACAAAACTCCTGTGAATTTTCATGATCTTATTATTTCCATCTTACATATGGGAAACATGAGGAAGGAAGGGAAAGGCTGAGCAATTTGTCCAAATTAATGTAGTAAACCCAGGTAGCAAAATATCAGAAATATGCTCAACTCTTGTTATTGCAAAATTAATATGAAATGTAGATAAGAGCACATAAGCCCTGTTTGACAAAGTGAATATTCAATAAATAAAAATGAATGAGTAAATATTTGTTGAACAACTTCATTAAGTGTATTAAACACATACAATGATCTATTTTATAATGCTCATGTACTGAACTCACACAGTAGTCAACCAGGCACTACCAGAGCTTTCCTGTAGGACTTGGACACTTGGGTTGAAATATATAGCCATACAACCATGAAAGTATCTACAATCTAATAAATTAAATTATAGCAGCAGTTAACTATTAATTTATACTCCTGCTGAGTTAGAAAAAATTTGCAGATTGTGAGGGATATTTTTCATTATGAAAGCTCAGTCAGGTAAAGAAATTTCTACAGTTAAATACTAGCCAGAAATTATGTTTTTCAAATCCGTGTGTCAGGAAAGAAATCCTCCACTGCCAGTTCTTCCTTCTCATCTTTGTACTGGATCAATTTCCCTATCGATTATGCTAATGTGCATCACATCAAGACTTGCCACCCAGAAGCAAGACTGTCTAGAATTGAAAGTCTATTAAGGGGTATGAATGGATTTCTCATCACCCTGGTTAGATTGTCCTTTGTACAGCATTTTCATCCATTTGTTGAAGGAGAACATGACCAAACCCAGTTTAGATTACACTTCAGTCAACTGTTAATTACGATATATCAAAAAAAGTTCTGCCCTTAGAAGTTTAAAATCTTAAATGCCTCAAAGAGATTTTAAGGAATGGCAACAACAGAATTGAAAAATTTTAAACATGTAAACATCTATAAGGAATATTATGTTAGCTATGGGTAGAATTAAAGCTTCAAAATTTTGGCTTTTGTAAAGATTTAAATGGAAGAACTGAAGGGGTTTGCTCCCTGTTAAGAGTTGTTTAATGACTAGGATTTGGGAAGTGTAATCTGATTCACAGAAGTCTTAATTCCAAGTCTCATGTTTTTTTTTCTTTTATGCCATATCACCTTCTATTAAAAAAAGACAAGTCCTAGTGAATACAATGTATTACAAAATCAAATTATTAAAAATTACTAAAACTGAATTTTAAGAAAGGGGATCTTCCCTCATAGCTCTGTTGGTAAAAATCCACCTGCAATGCCGGAGACTCCAGTTTGATTCCTGGGTAGGGAAGATTTGCTGGAGAAGGTTAGGCTACCCATTCCAGTATTCTTGGGCTTCCCTTGTGGTTCAGCTGGTAAAGAATCCACCTGCATTGTGGGAGACCTGGGTTCGATCCCTGGGTTGGGAAGATCCCCTGGAGAAGGGAAAAGCTACCCACTCCAGTCATGGATTGTACAGTCCATGGTCGCAAAGAGTTGGACACAACTGAGCGACTTTCACTTTAACTTCAATGTTAAAAAAAGAACACTACCACTGGCTACTCCTGTATATCTCTGTGACACCTTGTTAAAAATATCCCAGGAGTTTAAAACAGCAATATGACTTTAAGCATGTTTCTGTTACCAGACATGCAAACCAATTTCTCATTACTATTCATGACTAACAAATGCTTAGAATTGGTTTTGTTTACATATGAGTCTTAAAAAAAATAATTTTGATTAAAGAAAACTGAATTAAGAAATAACCTTGATTTTAAGAGGATGGATATTAGGAAAACTTCACTTTTTATGGGAATATCCATACTGCCTAAAGTTTTTTTGGAAGACATTTAGGCATTTTCAATGAAATATACATTTCCTATGTACACATTCTTACCATTCTTAGGCAAAATAAAAAAAAAAATCCCATAATTTTACTGTAATACATTAGGGATACTGAACTTGAATTAGTTTTTGGTTGACTTCTTGCTGGTTATGAATGGCTTCTGGATGCTAATAAAAAATTGACTTACTGATCAGCAACTTTCATAAATACATCATGGGCAGTTTTTGAATATACTGATTCTCTTTTTCATTCTTCCTAGTAAAAGCATTGACAATGATTATAAAATATCTTTTAGTACTTATTCTAGTAGTTAAAATTTAGTTGTGGCTGGTGTATATTAGGAAATGTAGTTAATCTGGATCATTCAGGTTAAAATTCCTTCCTAATATTATCATGCAACTGTGATCACATTTATCAAGAAACCAAAAAAAGAGGAATTCTACAAGTGTTTTCAAGATACATCTGCTTTATAAGAACATGATAGAGAAAGTATGTGTAGTATGAACACCTCATTGGGAGCTTATAATTTGAATATAGTTTACCACGTGAATAGCTTCAGGGAGTTAAACACTAATATTAAATCATGTGATTCCTTGGTTCAAATGATTATAGAAAGGAAAAAAAAAACAATTAGGATACAAATAAAGTTCATAAAGATAGTATTTGACTTTGATTGTACACCCATCCAAATATTACCATTGCTACTGTTTGGGAACATCTCCTAATGGGAGTGTTCATTGATCTAAGTAATGGTGGGTTTATGGTATTCTAACCTAGAGCAGGTTGCCTGAGTATTCAGACAGGCTGGTAACTTGATAAATTGGTGAGATCATTTATTTGAGAGAGAAATGCAAGAGGAGCAGACCAGAGAGCAGGAAGATTGCATCATGGTGCTCCCCAGCATGCTCCTATAATTTGTATACAAGTTGGTGGAAGAGCACTGAATCAAGAAAACTTAATTTCGACAGGCCTGATGTATAGTCTATTTTGGTTAACCAAAAGGAACACATACATTTACTACATTAGAGAAATTTCCATTATTTTTCTCTCAGCCATGAAAATCGATTCTGATGTGATTACACTCTGAGCCTGCTTGATGTGTCTCTGACAGGGCAAAATGGATAAAGATAGCAGGTGGCGTAGAATGTGGGAAACTGTGGTTAAGCTGGACTCTGCGACAAACTGAAAATAGGAGGATTCAAATACCAATTAGGATAATTTGTGTGAAAATGGACCTAAGATAAAATAACGATGACTATGTTGTATTTAAATGGTAAGGAAAAAATTAGGTCTATGTATCAAGTAAGTGAGGGCTTTTATCATTTCATTTGTACTGTAAGATTTATTTCAAGAAGTTCAAGGCTATCATGAATTGTAACTAGTGAATATTTTATTTATCTATTTAATAAAAATATTGAGCCATTATTATATGCAAAGCATTTACTTACAAAATCTCTGTTGAGGTTTATAGTTGATAACAGAAAAAGAATTAGAGACTTTGTACTAGTGGCTGAAATTTTCATTTCTACTCCCTTCCAGAGCTCTTATCTTACTATTTATAAGATTGTCCTTACTTGTTTTCATTCATTCAATAAATATTTATTGAACATTCAAAGGCAAGACATTTGTCTTGGAATCTGGGACACAAGAATAAACAAAATAGACAGTACTTGTTCTCATGGGGTGTATAGTCTAATTGGGAATGCAAACGAGTATAAAGAAATTGCAATGAAGTATGCTAAGTGCTATAATAAATATGGAACTCCATGGAAGCACCAAGAAGGGATGCCTAATCTAGCTGGGAGTTCAGAGATTCACTAAAAGAAGTTTTATTTAAATTGAGCCATAGAGAGTGAATAATCTACTCAGTAGAAGCTATTTAGCAATGAAAGGCTGAAATACAAATAGGGATCTGAGGGAGGGTATCAGGAGGAGGAAATAGTTTGCTCAGGCATCAAGAGGGAAGAGATTGTATGACACAAGGAAACAAGATGAACTGTTTGTAGAATGTGACATGTGGGGTGGGGGTGGTAATGAGACATGATCAGAGTGTAAACAATGGTCATTTAACGGAGGAGCCTTAGGAGAAAACCATGATGAAGGACTTTGACATTTCATCCGAAAGAAACAGGGGCTGTTGGATGGTTTTAAGTAGCAAACATAAATTTAGACTTGCACTTTTGTAAATGTTCTGAGTACATGGGAGAAAATGATTTGGATGTAAAACTTATTGGGGAGAGGAAGAAAGTTAGGGGACTCTTCCAGTACTCTAGGAATGAGATGGTGGTAATCTTAACAAGAATATTGGCTGTGGGTGTAGGGAGATGTAGTAGATTTTAAAGTTTTTGGCTTTTGATCTTTTGTTTGTTTGGGAGATGAGTTGATATGATTATGTAGTCAAATGGATTCAGTTCAGTTTAGTGGCTCAGTTGAGTCCATCTCTGCGACCCCATGAATCACAGCATGCCAGGCCTCCCTGTCCATCACCAACTCCCGGAGTTCACCCAAACTCATGTCCTTTGAGTCAGTGATGCCATCCAGCCATCTCATCCTCTGTTATCCTCTTCTCCTCCTGCCTCCAATCCCTCCCAGCATCAGGATCTTTTCCAATGAGTCAACTCTTCGCATCAGTTAGCCAAAGTATTGGAGTTTCAGCTTCAGCATCAGTCCTTCCAATGAACACCCAGGACTTGGGCAGCAAAACAATTAAGCCCATAATAAACATATTATTTGAAGCATCACCAGTTTTACAAGAGGTAAAGACAAGTTCTAAATTCTCCATTTCCTTTTATTGAAAAAAAAAGAAAGAAAGAGAAGGTCAAGGAAGGAACACTAGAAGGAAGAAAGCTACAACCAAAGAAACTAGCATATATACAAACCTTGGACTAACTTAGCACAGTGAAGTGAAAGTCACTCTGTCATGTCCGACTCTTTGTGACCCCCATGGACTATATACATAGTCCATGGAATTCTCCAGGCCAGAATTCTGGAGTGGATAGCCTTTCCCTTCTCCAGGGGATCGTCTCAATCTAGGGATTGAACCCAGATCTCCCACACTGCAGGTGGTTCCTTTACCCGCTGAGCCACAAGGAAGCCTAAGAATACTGGAGGGTAGCCTATCCATTCTCCAGAGGATCTTCCCGACCGAGGAATTGAACTGGGGTCTCCTAAGCCCAGCTTAGTACTGGTAAGGCTAAAAAGCCAGGGAGAAACCAGAATTTCTATAAGGTCAATGGCTGTGATCTCGTGGGGAATCAGCTGTAGTACTAAAGCCATAAAAAAAAAAAAAAAAAAAAAAAAAAAAAAAAAAACCAAAAAAAAAATAAATAAAAGTGCAAGGTCAAGGAAAACTTAAAAAAATAAAATAAAATAAAGTCTGCCCAAGAAAGGAAAGTATAAGCAAGGTGAAAAGACAGCCTTCTGAATGGGAGAAAAAAATAACAAATGAAGCAACTGACAAACAACTAATCTAAAAAATATAAAAGCAACATATACAGCTCAATTCCAGAAAAATAAATGACCCAATCAAAAAATGGGCCAAAGGTCTAAATAGACATTTCTCCAAAGAAGACATATGGATGGCTAACAAACACATGGAAAGATGCTCAGCATCACTTATCATCAGAGAAATGCAAATCAAGACCACAATGAGGTACAATTTCACACCAGTCAGAATGGTTGCAATGCAAAAGTCTACGAGCAATAAATGCTGGAGAGGGTGTGAAGAAAAGGGAACCATCTTACACTGTTGGTGGGAATGCAAAGTAGTACAGCCACTATGGAGAACAGTGTGGCTGCTGCTAGGTCACTTCATTCGTGTCTGACTCTGTGC
>SJYV01021062.1:0-21644 GCA_006410875.1 Neotragus pygmaeus | reverse complement strand
AAAAAAAAAAAAAAAAAAAAAAAAAAAAAACACCTGTAAGAGACTAACAGAGAGTTTGAGTATCCAGTGTTGAGCCAAAGTACTCTGAAAGGACTGAAATGCTTCCAGGTTTCTAGAGTCCATTGACTATGAACACAAAAACTTCCTAAATCTATGCTCATAGAGCTGTAACTCATTAAATTCAAACAACAAATACAATTCAACAGAAGAGAGCAATCCCTCAAGTCTGAGCATCAACAAGAAGGAAAAATAACAAGGAATTAAACCAAATACTCCTCCAGCTAATGGAAATTTTAGACACGGAATAGAGAAGTACATTTGCTTGAGATATAATGAGATACAAACTGCAATCTTAAAGGTCTTCAATTTAAAGTTTATTAGAAGTTAACAAATAACATTTTAAAAGGCATAATTCTAAACTTAAATATATAGTGTTTGGAGTAAAAATTTCAATTGATTATATTAATAGCAAAAGAGTTACAGTTATAGCTGGAGAGAGAATTAATGAAGTAGAATATATGTCCAAAAGTAGTTAATAGAAAACAGAGAACAAAAACATGGAAAATATGAATGTGTGTCTGCAAGATATAAAGGGTAATATGAGCAATATCAATATACATGTAACTCAATGTCAGGTATAAAGAAGAGAAACAATATTTAAAGCAAAAATAGATTTTTTTTTAATTTTGACAAAAGCATAGATCCCCAAGTCTAGGAAACAATAACTATAAATTACAAATACAAAGAAATCGAAAGTTAAAAACATTGTAATGAAACTGTAGAAGAATAAAGACAGAGAGAAACCTTTAACAGTCTAAGAGACTTGGTCGTTGTTTAATAGTGTTGCTATTTTGATGATTAATTTATTTAACTTTATGAACTGCTTCTCTAAACCTTGAGAATTCTAGCAGCTCATGCACAAGCAACAAATAGCAATCCAAGTTATGGTTTGCAGACATACACTTTTCTTGACTTGGCATAATCTTTTGGGCACTTCTCTGAACTAAGCACTGAGCTCATTATTCCTACTTGCTGTTTCATTCAGTTCTTCTGACAACCCTCTGAGGCAGATATTGCCATCCTCACTTGAGAGACAGGATGTCTAGTCTTGAGGTGGTTTTATGATTTGTTCAAGGTTGTGTAACTAGAGGTGACACAGCGTTAGCGCTCAGTTGTTTCTGACTCTTTATGACCCCTTGGACTTGTAGCCCACCAGGCTCCTCTGTCCGTGGAATTCTCCAGGCAATAATGCTGGAGTGGGTAGCCATTCCCTTCTCCGGAGGCTCTTCCTGACCTAGGGATAGAACCTGGGTCTCCCCTATTGCATGCAGGTTCTTTATCATCTAGAGGCAAATATCCCTGACTTCTGACTCCAGACCCATGTTCCTCTGAACATTGTCTCTTGTATAAAATAAATTAAATAAAAGTTGAAAAATGGCATATCTTTTATTCCTTATTATAGGGAGCCCTACATTAGAATATCTTCAACTTAAGAAGTAGATATCATCTTTCTATAATCCTAAAACTTAAAATAATTTAAATAGCTAAAATGCACTCAAAGAGAAAGAGCAGATGACTGACATGAATAATTACATCACCGTTGGGTGTCAGAGATTAGTTGCAAGATCTCTTCAAAGTGCTAAGGAAAATAACTGCTGACTTAGAGTAGTATAAGTAACGAAATACACCTTTGACAAAAACATGAAATAAAACAGTGTAAAAGTGAATAAAAATGAGACGTTTCCACAAAACATAAATAACTACAGAAAACGCTATAGAATGTATATAGGGAAGAAGGAAAGCTAGATGGAAACATAGCACATGCACATTATGTAAGTCAGGAGGAAAGTGATCATATTTAAAGAGTTCTTGGTTCTTAAATTGTTATCAAAGAAAATTAAGATATTGATTAATTTTTGGCTTTCTAAAATTAATAGGAATGATAAAATTTTAAGGATCTGGAGAAAAAGAAAATATGGAATAAGGAAAAATATGAATTCAAATTTTAAGGTAATAAGCACAATAAAAAGAAAAATATGAATTAAGAAGTGAAATGAAAGAAAAAGTCTCAGTATATCTTAATCACAGAAATAAATATATGTATTATACCCATAAAGAGACAGGAATTATAAAAATGAATTTTAATGTGCAATTATACACTATTTATAGAGACATGGCTAAAAATTAAAGATACAGAAAGACAAAAGTAAAATAAGAGAAAATATATACAAAAATACTAAATTAAATAAAGCTGACATAACTATTTTAGTTTAAAAAGTATATCTTAAGATCAAAAACATTGCTAAACATGATACAAGGGTAAATATACCAGGATTCTCTAATAATTATATATTTTATGATTCTATAAAACTATTTCAAAATAAGTAAATACAATGTTGATAAAGCTAATGAGAAAAGTTAACAAATTCTTCATGCTGTGGCAAGTTTGACATACTCTTCTCAAGTCTTGACAGATTAAACTGGAAAATATAATCAGTAAAAATGCAAAAAAATTGAACTAAATTATAAATCTGAACTTAATGGATTTATCTGTATAAAATACAGATGGAAATCTGAATCCAAAAATAAGAGAATATGAATTTTTCTCAAACATCTTAGACAATTACAAAAATTATATCCTAGCTCTAATGTAGTTTTCAACCCATTTCAAAATATAACAAGATAAAAATACCATATGCTCTGACCACAAGTCCATTAAGAGCTCACAGATATTAGGAGCATACCCACTTCTGAATAGTTTGTGTATTATTTTAAAAAATTATTTCTAAATAATAACAAAAACTGTATATTCAAACTTTTAGAAAAAAATTTATCCAGTGCTTATTCACTTAAAAAAAATAGAAAAGCCACATATTAATAGAGCAAACAAAAATGATAGAACAAAATCCTTAGTTTAAAAGAAAAGACATAATAAACCAAAGAACAGAATTTAAAATGCAAAATAATTATAAAATTATTTTAGAAATATACAAAAGTTGGTTACTTGAAGGTACTAATACATCTCTGGGAGGACTGATCATACCAATAGAAGAAATAAACAATATTGGAAATGAAATAGTGACATATGTACACAGAAGCTTTGAAGATACTAAATAAGTGGATGGTGTTGGAAAAAAAAAATATTATTGGGTAACTATGCCACTCAGTGACTTAGGAAACACATGAAGAGAAGGAGGCCTGGGAAAATATAGTCAGACATTGCAGTAGAAGCTTTTGGAGACAATCAAATAATAGTGTCAGATAGCCAGTTGTTTTACAGGCTTATAGGAAGGTTTATAGGAAGAGGCAATCAGCAATAGGTAAAATATTTTTAAGTATTTTCTATATGTCACTGATTCTCTTAAGCAATATATACCTGTTTTCTTCATTCGTGCATAAAACACATTATTCTCATCTTTATTTTACAAATAACTTATCTGAGACACAAACAAGTAATTTCCCACCACATATCTAGTAAGTGGCAGAATAAGAATGCAAACCTTGAACATAGGTCTACTGTCTCTAGAATTTGTGTTCTTAGACACAGTTCCTCAAATTTTTCATCTGAGATGGAGATTTATAGATTGGGATCCATCATATTATAGCTGGAAATTGATGCCCTAGAAGGAGAAAATATTAGCCAGAGGGATTATTTAAAATAAGAAGGTAATACGGTTTAGGGCAGAAGTCTGAAGATTGCCAATAATTAAAGGGTAGGCCAAGGAGAAAGGAAGCTCACAAAAGAGGGAAATGAAACGGTCAAGGAAGTATAAGGCAAACAAGGAGAGCTCAGCAACAGATAAGTCATAGGGAGAGGGCATTTCAAGAAAGAAAGAGCAGTCAATAGTGTCAAACTCTGCCAAGTGTTCAGGTAGATAAGGCCTGGAAATTATTTATTGGATTTAACTACAAGGCCATCATTGCTGACATTGACAAGAGCAGGTTCAGCACAGTGGGGGCCGTTGAATCCAGATTTCAGAAGGTCGTGGAGTGAAAGGAGAAGCAGAAGTGGAGATAGAATTCAGACTTTTCTGATATGCTTCGTTGTGAATGGGAAGAGAAAAATACATTGGTTACTGAAGGAGAACACAGAGATGAATTTTTTTTTTCCCCAAAGAGTGTGGTAAATGCTGATTAGAGGAATTAAATATAGTGGTAGAAGTTAAACATGCAGGAGCAAGGGGATAATTTGTCACCCACTTCCATTGTGCTTACTCTTCAAAGATGTTTATTAACATTTGCAATTCTCACCACTACTCTATGCAAGAGGAATATTTCTATTTTTCATTTTACAGTCAGATTGTGAGCATGAAGAGGTGAGGTCAAATGCTCATGGTTACTCCGTCAATGAAGGAGAAGTCATAGTTCAAATCCAGGCTTTGACTGGTCCATTAGGCCAATTATCTATGGATGAGTAGCAAAGTAAAGCCTTTCAGAAGGAGCCAAAGGAATTCAGCCAATAAGTTGAAAGGTGAGTCTTAGTGTTAGGAGCATTTCTTACGTTGCAATAGAAGGAAACAGGTAATCTTGAACAGAAGCATGAATGTTTAAGGCTGTGGAGCTGAAAGTTCAGGGAGTTTCCATGAAGAGAATTCTGTTCTTACTGTGAAGTTGTCATTTAAGGACCTGTGAAAAATAGGTGAGGTGATAGGGTTAGAGATCTGAAGCAAATGGTTTGACTTGTAGTCTAGAGAAAAGAAAAAAAATGAGCTTATTATGGACACAGTAGGACTTCAGGACAGCTATGAGCCATTTGNAAAAAAAAAAAGAAAGGCTGTCAAGATACAAATATAAGCAGAGGCATAAGTAACCCAGGGCAGTGGTTCCTCATCTGCCTTCAGAGCGCTTCAGTTGCTTTTGTAAAATATCAGAGCATAAATCTAAAGCCCAGCAGTTAGGAAACAGTTGATCTTTAATAAGACAAAAACGTATAGGACATTTTCTTCACATTCCCAGGTTGATGTGAATGAGCCTCCACCACAATCACAGCCTGGGGCATTCCAGTTAGTGGGGGAGAAGTGATATAGAGAAAGCAGAGATCTAGAACTGGAGGAACGGGAGGCTGAGGAGAGAGTGAAGTCACTGGCATCATTATTTCAGAGATAAGGCTTGGCCGGATGGGGACAAAGAACTTGCATTGTAGTTTTTGGCTAGTATTGGCTGTGTCCTTTCTCTGGCCTAGAAGTCACCCTGGATTATGGTAGGATTTCGTTGGAAAGGAAAAGTATGAACTCAGGGCCATAGTCTTTAGCTGAATAAGAGGGTTAATCCATATATTTATGGATGATAGCAAGGAAGAGGAGCTCAGAAAGATTTAGCTGAATAGCACGCATGTCACAACAGGGGGGTTTGTTTTTATTTCGTCATTGTTGCTGCTTTTTGCTTATGGAGATGAAGCCACAAGCATCACAAGAAGCATGCTGGAGGTAGCTGGACTCTGAATCTATACCTTAAGATGTTCTGCAAGAGTGTAAAAACAGCAGCTGTTTTAAATCCACTCCAAACAGGGGAATCCTCTCAGAAGGGCCAAGTTATAGTTAAATCAGATACAAAGAATAAGATCAGGAAAAAAGGCTGAGGTTGTAGAATAGCTATTTTAAATAAAGAGGGAAGATTAATAGGAAAAAGAAGTAAATAAAGACTAGTTATTAAGATGAAAGACAAGAAACTGAAGGGATGAGAATATCTTGGAGAGGTCGATAACTGGACAGATTTAAATACTGAGTGTGAGCATTCACCTTGAAACCACAAATAAGACACGGATATACCTTACCAGTGAAGTATCAACATTTTAACAATTCTAAAAGGACTTCAATTTATTGTGGTTGTTTTTCATTTGATTCTATTGCTTAATTATATAATCTGTGTGAGTGTGTGCTTAGTCGCTTCAGTCCTGTCCGACTCTTTCTGACCCTATGGACTGTAACCTGCCAGGCTCCTCTGGGGATTCTCCAGGCATGAATACTGGGTTGCCATGCCCTCCTCCAGGGGATCTTCCCAACCCAGGGATGTAATTTACATCTCTCAAGTCTCCTGCATTGATCAGGCAGGTTCTTTACTACTAGTGCCACTTGAGAAGCCCTTATATCATCTATACATAACAATTATGTTGTTTTATATTCATCAGTATTTGTGCCTTCATTTCTCTTTATGTTGTCTTGCTATTAAATAAAATATCTTTGATATAGATTTTCTTTAATTTATAAGAAAGTGGTTTCTCAAATGTTTATGAGAAACGAACAGTTAATTTTATGAAATACATTTTGGGCAACTATCAAAATATTCACATGAACAACTGGTGATATATGTATATAATTCTATTAATAAATGATAAGCAATTGCTCTTGAAATTTTTGAACCCATATCTAACATTGCTGTTTTAGTATGATACTAGGCACAAACTGATAGTGTTTTCTTGAAGGTCTTCAAATCTACAATTCTAAAACTGTGGTATACTTTTGTATGCAAATTGAAGTTTCTTTATGTCCTTTGTTCACTTCATAAATTATTTTCTATGTTTTAAAACAAGCTAAATAACATTAGAATGATCTCTACAGAATTTTCCCATAAAATCATTTGAATTGCCTTTCCCTGGCACCATTTTTAACAGACATTTTTTTTTTAAATATAGTTTCATATTTGCTATTTGTCTCTTTTGATTTTTATGTCTTAAGTTACCTTTGATAATCAATATATATTTTTATATTATATAACATATTTTCCAATTTTTGTTGTATAGTAATTTTACATCAAAATTAATATTGTCTGTGATTTTAATATAATTCTTTTATGCTTAATGCTTCATATTTATGACTTCCTTTTCATCTTCTTTCTTTCAATTAAATTTGCCAGGTTTGGCTATTATTTTTTATCTTTATATTTATTTTATATTCTGATACTTTTTTATTTTCTACCTCATTCCCTTCTTTTAGTATTTCTTATTTATTAATTCCTTTCTGCTTTACTGATTTTTTTGTTTTACTTTGCCATGAATTCTTGAGTAATCATTCAGTTTTTTCATTTCCATTATTTTTTGCATAATATATGTTCATTTAAGTTTATTAATTTTCATTTAGGTGGTAATGTGTCTGCATTCCATTAGTGTAATAGACCACACTCTCATTTGCATTGTATCCTATACAGTGGTTATGACAAATTTAATTTCTGCTTTGAACTCTGAGTTATTTATGATACTTTTATCTTCTAAGTATTTTTAAACATATATTTTTCTTATTAATATTTAGTTCCATTGCATTATAATCAAGATAGCCTATAAACTAATCTCTTTTTAAATTTCTTGAGAGTTTTTTTGGGGGAGTGGTCTATTATATGCTTCCCTGGTGGCTCAGATGGTAAAGAATCTGCCTGCAATGAAGGAGACTCAGGTTCGATCCCTGGGTCAGGAAGATCCCCTGAAGAAGGCAACAGCTACCAACTCCTATATTCTTGCCTGTAGAATCCTCAAGGACAGAGGGACCTGGCAAGCTATAGTTTATGGGGTTGCAAAGAGTTGAACACAAATGAGCAACTAAGCACACACATATCTATTATATTCACAGTTTTTGTAAAATATCTGTGATGCCCAGAAAGGTATTTTTCTTTGTAGTATAGAATGTTTGGGCCTCCCCAGTGGCTCAGCAGTGAAGAATCTACCTGCAATACAGAAGATGCAGGAGACATAGTTTCAATCTCTGAGTCAGGAAGATCCCTTGGAGGAGGAAATGGCAACCTGCTTCAGTATTCTTGCTGAGAAAATCTAATGAACAGAAGAGCCTGTGGGGTTGAAAAGAGTTGGACATGACTAGGTGACTGAGCACACACACACACACATAGAATATTTGGGTTGTATATACATTATATATAATAAAATAATTATATTATTTGATATATTATAATGAAATGATATATTGTAATAGATATTAAATTTTTGAGCATAACTAATCAGCAGAAAACAAAATAGTATGGAGTATATAATACATATTATAAATTCATGACTGTCATATACTGATTACCTAGGTTTGTCAAACATACATAATTGTGCTATTCATTTCCACTAATATAACATTTGGGCTTCCCTGATGGTTCAGATGGTGAAGAATCTGCCTGCAATGCAGGAGACCTGGTTTTGATCCCTGGATCACGAAGATTCCCTGCGAAAGGGAACGGCAACTCACTCTAGTATTTTTGCCTGGGAAATCCCATGGACAGAGGAGCCCGGTGGGCTACATTCCCATGGGGTTGCAAAGAGTCAAATATGACTGAAGGACGAACACAATGTATAACATTTCAACTTGTATTAATTTTAAGCCATGTTTATTTGCCACGAGATATTTGTATTATTGTAACTTTATTTCCTTAAAATGACTATTTTTGTCTTATTAACATTCTGATCCCTGCTTACCTGACACTCACACTTACCTGAACATATATTTACTTATCCTATGTTTTTAATCACTGAGTTTCACTTATCTTTAAGTGTTTTTTCCTTAATTCACATCATAGGCCAGGTCTTGCCACACTGCCAGGATCCATCCAGGGCAAAATCTCCAAGCCTTTGTCCTTTCGTCTCTTCAGTGTTATCTCCTGAGACTCCTCCATAGAGTGACCTTTCCTTGAAGATTTAATTTTGTCTCTTCTACCCTCAACTGCATTCTCTGCACTTCATTCACAATTTTCTCATGGTAATTTCATTATCACATTCATATTTTTACATGTTTTTCCACAGTAGCTTTGCTCTCCTTGAAACAACCATTATGACTTTTTTCTGAAGTACCCAATAATGGATGCCAATAAATGGTTACGAAACAAACAAGTGAATAAATGGGTAGATGGAAGTGTCTGTAGACAACATCAGAAAATGATGAGTGTTTTGCCCTTGTAGGCTTGAGAGAGACCTCCTAAATAAATTCCTATGGTTTATAGTCATTAAGATCTTCAAATGAAGTAAATGAAGAAAAACACCAACCAAGTCTTATAAATGTCAAATTTGAAAGAAATGTTTTAATAACCAATACATTGATTTTATATTGTGTAACTATACTACTTTTCTAGATTAAAAACACTATTGAGTCTCTCTCAGATGCCCATGGGCATATTTGCCCTTGAAAGTCACATATTAAAATTAATGAAAGTTATGTTCAGTATTAAAGGGAAAAAGGAAATCATCTCCTTAATGTTATGCTTTTCTTACTGTGTTGCAAATCATTTCATGGTTGAATAGGAATTTGCTCATCCAATATGCTTGCATACCCTGCAAATGTATCCTTTGATATGATATTATCATATATTATGTAATTTGGGGGCCATTTTTATGTTAAGCAACTCTATGGCTTTGAAATTTTCTTCCATTCACTGCAATCTGCAGTGGGAAGATATAGCAGACAGCATCACAGTGTTTATTCTTACTAAGATTTCCTGCTCCTTCCGTTGACCCAGGTAGACGTGATATAGCTCAGTTGATGAATAATGTATACTATTTCAAACCTTAGAGCAGAGGATGCTACAAATCCTCAGCCTTGTAATACTGTGGAAAGAACATTCCCTTTGTGTTCTAGTCCTATCACCAAATGTGTAAACATCTATTATCTCTTTACCCCTGAGTCTCAACTTCTTTAACACATAAAATGGATATGTTGTAATGGAGAAACTGGTGTCTCACTGGGATCTTGAAAGATGAATACAATGCGAAGTGTAGTGACAGGCAGCTGCAGGGGTTCTAGGCACAGAGGAGTGCAGAATCAAGTACTACAAGACAGAAATTCACTGTAGGTCAAGCTAGGCAATAGAGCAAAACATATTACTTTGTAACAAATTGTGGAAATGTGGAATGTTAACTTTTTTAAGCGGGCTTACTTATATACTAATGTGGTCCCTTTTATCAATTCTTTATAATGATTTGATTTTTTTTTTTCTTTCAGATTTTGGTCCTATTTGCCTCTCACTTTTACCTGTACCTTATTTGACATTTTATTGCTCATTTTCATTTTCTTCTCCTATATCCTACTTTTGTTGTTAGTTTGCTTTGCTTTTCTGCCTTTCAATATTCCATCTCCAAAGGTCTGATGTCTACCTTTCTTTGGATACAAAAGAAAGAATGATAAAGAGTAACAGATATCACTAATATACACAAAATGTTGTCACTGGAAATTTTAAAGTACTTTCCCAGGAATATTTCATGTATTTTTTTCCCACTACCACTATATAATGAATATGTAAACAAATGTACAATTTATTGTATTGTCTTTGCTAAAGACTAATATGTCAAAATGTCTGGAGAGAGTAATAATGTTTTATTCATCTGTATACTCGTGAATTCATTTAATCATTAAACTGATATTTATTGAGCCCTTTTTGTGTGACAGTCACTGTGATAGGGGCTAAAGACATAGTCTTTATTCTCCAGACATTTGAGATATAATGTGGAAAACGAAAGGACAGGTAAACACAGACTTACGTATATAATTATAAATTGAGATAGATGCTATAAAGGAAAGACCAAGCTGCTATGTTAGACTTCCAAGATAGACATAATTTAAACTGGGTGGTCAGGACAGGCCTGTTGTAGAGTATGTTCTTACCTACAAGCCACGGCTTTACTCAAGATAAGTAATTCTTTGGGAAATACTCAGCAACTATAGTGGCTATTATCTTTCAGGCCAACCACTAGGATGTTTTTTCCTAGTGGTTCCTGAACTGTTCATATCATTAATGGGTTAAATTCAATTCAATTTGCTCTCGAAATGTATCAAGGTTACATCTTAATTTGGAGTTTTGAACTTGAAACAGAAAAATACATTTATTTTTTGCTTTAACTTAAATACAATTTTGATTCCGGACTGCTTTTTCCTAAGTATGACAAATTATAATACCTTTCTGTTTAGTCTTACATTAGTTTTCAAGTATCAGAAATATTTGTAAGAATCAACTGAATGGGAATTTGAGTATCTAGGTATTCTCATTTTATTTACATTATCTCTGTCTTTACAACAGTTCTGCAAAGTAGATGATATCACCATTGATCAGAAAACAGAGTCTAGACATTTTAGCAACTTTCCTGAAATTAACATAACAAATGGTAGTCCAAAGGTAAGTAATCTAAATCCCTAGCCTATATTCTTTGTACTCTGTTTTACTTCTACTAATTCAAAATTTTGTGTGAACTCCAGAAATGACGATTGTCATTTGAATTGTGTTCTCCCCAAAGTGTATGTTGAAGTCCTAACCTCTAGTACCTTAGAATGTGATCTTATTTAAAATAGGATCACTATAGATGTTATTAGTTAAGATAAGGCCATACTGTTATAGAATGGACCCTTAATTCAACATGGCTCTCGTCCTTGTAAGAAAGAAAATGTGAAGACACAGACACATGAAAGCAGAATGCCATGTGATAACGGAGCAAAAGTAGAAACGCTGTTAGCTGCATGCCAAGGAATGCCAAGGACTGCTTACAAGTCACCAGATGTTAGAATAGACCAGGAAGGATTCTTCTCTATAGATTGTAGAAACGCTGCTAGCTGCATGCCAAGGAATGCCAAAGACCGCCTACAAGTCCAGAGGGAGTATGGTCCTTACCACCTTATGCAGAAGCTGACTTTTTGGAGCAAATGTAGCTAGGAGGAATGGAAAACAAAACAAAGGCACTACAGGTCCTTTGATCATGGCTGAAACCATGGACAGACATTCAAGTCAAATGCTTGTGGGCAGTCTGCCTATTTTCCCCCCACTGCCTCTTCTTTAAATGTAGACTGAAAGTAGGGCAGTCACTGGTTCTTTTTGCCAGACTGACTCAGCAATAAGTGTCTTCAATGTTGCTTCACATAGTGAGCTTCTTTTTTTTTTTTTGTCTAAAGAAGAATGCTTGATCTTGCCTATAAACATGATCATGCTTTGTTCAAACAAAAATTTTTAAATCTTTAATCCATATGTGAGGTTGCCGTATTAACTTGTTCATTCAAATGTAATTTCCTCAGGGTCCTTTCCTCAACTCCTTCTTCACTTTCAGCTCCTGTTATGTTCTATTCTCTTTTATTTGTTTCTCTTCCTCTCCTCTTTGCTTCCTTTCTTTGATGCTTCTTCCATTGTTTTGCTTTCTTCCCTGTATTTTAACTTTGTCTTATTCAGAACTGAATCCCTAGCATCTTGAAGAGTATCTGTGCTCATGAGTATGATCATGTACTCAAGAAGAATGAATTAAATAAATAATAAATGTAAATGTGCACATATTTAATAAAAGACATAAAAGCAATTATGCTTCCTGTAAATAGTAAATTACCAGTAACATTACTTTATAGGGACTTGGATCACTAAAACAAAAAAAAATCCAGTTAATCAACAAGTTGCTTGTTTACATCAGCCATGAGATACTTTCAACCAATGTAATTTTTGTACTATTTTGCGAGCAACATAGACAAAGTAAAAATGTGGTAAGACAATGGTTCAGTTCAGCTCAGCTCAGTCACTCTGTTGTGTCCAACTCTTTGGGACCCCGTGAATCACAGCACACCAGGCCTCCCTGTCCATCACCAACTCCCGGAGTTCACTCAGACTCACGTCCATCGAGTCAGTGATGCCATCCAGCCATCTCATCCTCTGTCGTTCCCTTCTTCTCCTGCCCCCAGCCCCTCCTAGCATCAGTCTTTTCTTCACATGAGCTGGCCAAAGTACTGGAGTTTCAGCTTTAGCATCATTCCTTCCAAAGAAATCCCAGGGCTGATCTCCTTCAGAATGGACTGGTTGGATCTCCTTGCAGTCCGAGGGATTCTCAAGAGTCTTCTCCAACACCACAGTTNAATCCAGTTAATCAACAAGTTGCTTGTTTACATCAGCCATGAGATACTTTCAACCAATGTAATTTTTGTACTATTTTGCGAGCAACATAGACAAAGTAAAAATGTGGTAAGACAATGGTTCAGTTCAGCTCAGCTCAGTCACTCTGTTGTGTCCAACTCTTTGGGACCCCGTGAATCACAGCACACCAGGCCTCCCTGTCCATCACCAACTCCCGGAGTTCACTCAGACTCACGTCCATCGAGTCAGTGATGCCATCCAGCCATCTCATCCTCTGTCGTTCCCTTCTTCTCCTGCCCCCAGCCCCTCCTAGCATCAGTCTTTTCTTCACATGAGCTGGCCAAAGTACTGGAGTTTCAGCTTTAGCATCATTCCTTCCAAAGAAATCCCAGGGCTGATCTCCTTCAGAATGGACTGGTTGGATCTCCTTGCAGTCCGAGGGATTCTCAAGAGTCTTCTCCAACACCACAGTTCAAAAGCATCAATTCTTCGGCACTCAGCCTTCTTCACAGTTCAACTCTCACACCCATCCATGACTACTCGAAAAACCGTAGTCTTGACTAGACGGACCTTAGTCCACAAAGTAATATCTCTGGTTTTGAAGACAATGGTTAGTAACTAATAAAATAATGCTACTCCTGTTGAAAAATGTTTACAAACCTGCAAATAGATATATCATTTAAGCATGAGAAAACAGGTACACTTGAAAAAGTCCTGTATATATTAAGTTTCTTATCTTGGGCTCCTATACATCTGAAACCATTATTCTTACACAGTTTTAAAAGACTGCTAAATGTCCATGCCATAAACAGGTTAAAACTCCTCACCTAGAATGACCTCTGATGATGGTATTGAGTAATCTTAGTGATTTATAGCTGTGACTCTAGTTAACACATAAGACTGAAGTCAGGTACTGCAGTGTTTTGATAATTTTAAGTGAAAGATATTTTTAAAAATGTATAATATGCGACTATTGTCAGTTTGAAGGGTATGATTTTGGAAATTACAGCATTTTTACCAAGTAGTCTTGGCTAAGATGGAGGTCCTTTCTGTCCTCTTTTGTCAAGTTAGATTTGATAGATATTTCCAACTATTCATTAAATAATATCTAAATCATAAAGCAATAACTATCATATGACTCTCACATAACTATCTGTTTCCAAAAGAATTATAGCACTGATGTCTTTTAATGGCCATTTGCAATGCCAGAATACTCTTAGGTGATCTCCAGTGGAATCAGTCCAAATTGGTTACCCACTGGAATTGATCTTTAGTTAAAGGTCAAATTCAATTTTATCTTCAAAATTGAGAAGACTTGGATATGAAGGTTGCCTCTTAATAATAATCTTTAGTGTAAAATTCACTCCATATTCATTTTTAAAAATCTTTAGGTTGAAGAAAAAGAATAATGCCACTTTCCTCCCACCCCCAAGTTTCAAAAGGGGTGACAGATTGCCATGGGGACAATCACATGGAGATTCAAAACATCAATTTCATTCTATATAAAGGACTTTAGAGAAAGTACCCATCAAACTGCAGCAAATAAGATGTACTAATGCTTCACCAAAGATTTAAGTTTGCTCATTTAATCAAATGCAATTGTTGAACAGATATAGACACTTTCATTGGGGGCTTGACTTTTTCAAACTTAGATTACAGAGAATTAGAGAATGCACCTTTTTTCCTGCAAGTAAAGTGGTTCCCAAAATAGGAGAATGAAAGTGATGACTATGTCGAGCATGTCCACTTGCTTTTTCCAAAGTCATCTGTTAAATAACTTACTGCTGTGTGTTGATAGAGAAGTCCCTTCACCTGGGAAAAAAGTGAAGAGTGAATCTCTATGAATCATCTCAATTTTAATAAAGCCTATGATAAATCCTAATCTTCCTACCATCCTCCCTATAACTGACTTTCCTCCCAGTTTTTTCATACCTTGTTCTCTTTCTCACACACTCATCCTCACAGCAGTTCTACCTGTTTCAAATCTTGACTTCAGGGCCTATTCTCAGTTCTGCAGTTTGAATGTGTGCATGCTCAGTCACTTCAGTTGCATCTGACTCTTTGCAACCGTGTGGACTGTAGCCTGCCAGACTCCTCTGTGCATGGGATTCTTCAGGCAAAAATACTAGAGTGGGTTGCCATGCCCTCCTCCAGGGGATCTTCCCGACCCAGGGACTGAACCTGGGTCTCCTGCATTGCAGATAGCTTCTTAATCGCTGAGCCACTGGGGAAGTCCACAATTAGAGTTTTCCTTTAAAAGCAAAAGTTAGATCTTGCTGCACCTCCACACAATACCCTACAGTGGCTCTCACTGCAATGACTATAAACCCAAGTTCTTACAAAGTCTTATCTGAATCCTATCCTAATATCTGTCTATTGCTATGAATAGTCTGTTAAATAAATGTGTTGAATTAATCTACCACAAAATCACATTGACTTTACCTTCAAACTATGTCTTGAATCTGACTATTTCACACTATGTTGTCAACAATTCTGTTGCAACTAAGTTAGTTTTAGCCACCATTATCATTTGCCTGGTTGATTGCTATTAACTTCGTGAATAGATTTTATTTACACCTTTACTTGCTCTCCTTTAATCCATTCTAAAATACATACACACACTATAAAACAACCACATATAATAATAACAAATTCATGTTAAATCAGATTGTGTCACAGGCTCATCCCCCACCATGTCAATGGTTTTCTTTTATTCACACTGAGTAAAGAAAGGAAAGAAAGTGAAGTCACTCAGTCCTGTCTGACTCTTTGGACCCCATGAACTCTAGCCTACCAGGCTCCTCTGTCCATGGGATTTTCCAAGCAAGAATACTGGAGTGGGTTGCCATTTCCTTNTCTTTTATTCACACTGAGTAAAGAAAGGAAAGAAAGTGAAGTCACTCAGTCCTGTCTGACTCTTTGGACCCCATGAACTCTAGCCTACCAGGCTCCTCTGTCCATGGGATTTTCCAAGCAAGAATACTGGAGTGGGTTGCCATTTCCTTCTCCAGGGGATCGTCCCAACCCAGGGATGGAACCCAGGTCTCCTGCATTGTAGGCAGATGCTTTTACTATCTGAGCTACTAGGGAAGTAAAAGCCAAAGCCACAGTCTTTACAGTGGCCCTTCAGGTCTTACAGAAACTATGACCACCCCACTTTAAATTTCAAAGTTCTCCAACATTGCTATCCTTCCTGCTTTACTATTTATAATTATTATTGCTATGTTTCATTAATTTTGCAGATTTATTTTATTCACTGTCATTGCCAACTAAGATGTAAGCTTTACAAGGCCAATGGTTTTTATCTACTTGTTCACTGCAGTGTTCTTGTGGCTTCTAAGTCTTGACACATGGCAGGCACACAATAATTGCAGGGGAAGAATAAAATACATACTTTTGATATTTCTCAGCCTTCCAAGTGGAAACCAGAGAAAAAGATTTGGTTTGTCCCCAGGCATCAAGCAAAAGAGAGAAAAATGCAGAGGAGACCTAATGAGTCAATAGATGACATACAGAATAATAGCACTGATTTTTTTTTAATGATATAACTGAAAGAGACTGAACAACATCTCAACCACTCCTCTTCATAGTCATAATATGTATATTTAAATTGCTTGAATATAAAACCACAAATTGGGCTTCCCAGGTGGCAGAGTGGTAAAGAATCTGCCTGCCAAGGCAAGACACACAAAAGACATGGTTTCAATCCCTTGGTCTGGAAGATTCCCTGGAATAGGAAATAGCAACCTGTTACAGTATTCTTGCCTGGAAAATTCCATGGAGAGAGGAGCCCTGCAGGCTACAGTCCATGGGATCACAAAGAGTCAGACATGACTGTGCGACCGAGCAAACACACACATAACCACAAATTACCACTATTCACCTAACTTGAAGCTAACGCTCATTCACTTTCTAAGACTGGCCTTAGGTTTCATAGTGTATAAGACTTCTTGAATCCTTGGAAGCACATATCATTACAGTATCACTAAAGGAGGATTCATTTAATAGGTAATTATGCTAAAGTTGGAGAAGGCAATGGCACCCTACTCAAGTACTCTTGCCTGGAAAATCCCATGGATGGAGGAGCCTGGTAGGCTGCAGTCCATGGGGTTGCNTCATAGGTTTGACTGTATGGACCTTTGCATCACTTTACGTCCCACATTTTGTGGTTTTGGAAAAGACTCTTGAGAGTCCCTTGGACTGTAAGGAGATCCAACCAGTCCATCCTAAAGGAGTTCAGTCCTGGGTGTTCATTGGAAGGACTGATGCTGAAACTCTAATACTTTGGCCACCTCATGTGAAGAGTTGACTCATTGGAAAAGACTCTGATGCTAGGAGGGATTGGGGGCAGGAGGAGTAGGGAATGACAGAGGATGAGATGGCTGGATGGCATCACCAACTCAATGGACATGAGTTTAAGTGAACTCCAGGATTTGGTGATGGACAGGGAGGCCTGGCGTGCTGTGATTCATGGGGTCGCAAAGAGTTGGACATGACTGAGTGACTGAACAGACTGACTGACTGACGTCCCACATTTATATCATTTGACTTAGCAATCTCTTGAACAGCATGTTGTAGGAAATCAATAGTTTTGTTCTTTTAACATTTGTCTATTTTACTTGATATCAACAAGCATATTTTGACTTCTTCATGCTATCTCTCTTTTTTGAGAGATCTCCTTCTGAATATTCCCACCTTTTATATAATCAATGAAGTTCTATTAGCTGCAGTTTAATTTCTTCTAGTTGCTTGTATATTATACATTCCACTTCTCTTACTATATCCAACTTGTGGGATTTAAATTTAACAAAAATAGTGATTAAGAGCATAAATTCTAGACTCAAATTAAAAGATTCTAATCCTTGCTCTAGCATTTAACTACCTCTGTGATTTGTGGCAAGTTAACTCTGTGTGCCTTAGTACCCTTATCAGTACATATAACAGCGCATTATTCATAGGTTTATTGGAAAGGTTACATCAGTTTATACATATAAAGCTCATAGTGCTTGACATATTTTAAGTACTCTAAATTTTTTTTTCAGTAAATGTTAACACATTGTAGAAGTTGAAATGTGACCTCCCAAAAGGCATGTCTACATGTAAACATAACTTTTGGAAAAGGGGTCTTGGTATACATAATTTGCACAAGAATCTAAAGATGCTATCATTCTGGGTTAGGATGGGCTCTAAAGCCAGTTATGGGTGTTTTTATAAGAGACCGTGAAAGACACACAGAGAGGAAGAATGAAGGTGGAAATGGAAATGACACGTCTACAAGCCAAGGACCACCTAGAACTCCTGGCTCCCACAAAAAGCTAGTAGAGAGGCATGGACTGTACTGCTCCCTCAGAGCCTCCAAAAGGAACCAGCACTTCCAACACATTGGTTTTGGAGAACTGTGAGAGAATGAATGTCTGTTGTTTTATGTCATCCAGTTTGTGATAAATTATTATAGCAGCAGTTCAATTTCTGGGTCAAGAAGATCCTTTGGAGAAGGGATAGGCTACCCACTCCAGTATTCTTGGGCTTCCCTGGTGGCTCAGCTGGTAAAGAAACCGTCTGCAATGCGGGAGACTTGGATTTGATNTTTGTGATAAATTATTATAGCAGCAGTTCAATTTCTGGGTCAAGAAGATCCTTTGGAGAAGGGATAGGCTACCCACTCCAGTATTCTTGGGCTTCCCTGGTGGCTCAGCTGGTAAAGAAACCGTCTGCAATGCGGGAGACTTGGATTTGATCCCTGGATTGAGATGATCCCCTGGAGGAGGGAAAGGCTACCCACTTCAGTATTCTGGCCTGGAGAATTCCATGGACTGTATATTCCAAAGGGTCACAAAGAGTCAGACACAAATGAGTGACTTTCACTTCACTTGTTATAGCAGTACTAGGAAACTAATATACACATTCATGGGGTTAAAATATCTCAATTTCTCCCACAAACCAAGAAAAATTCTTAGCTAGCTTTTATCTCTTTCCTGTGTCCAAGGCCATTTCATGTTTTTGAAGTCATCTAGGTTTTTCATTTTCATTTTGTTATAATTTTATGTTGTCTCCATATTTTTACAAACCATCCCTTAATTGTTATATTACAATTCACAATTAGTGTATTAATGATTACTTAGTCGTATAATTTATAGATGTTTCATTCCATAATATTTATAAAGTCCACATCTTTTCTCTTGGATTTATTTTTGGTTTTCTAAGAATACATACTCAAATAATTCATTAAGAAAAACTTTGTGAGTGGAAAATGTTCATTTCTTACATAATGATAATGTCTTCATCTGGTCCTCACACTTAACTGCTGTTCTGGTTGAAGACAGGAAACAAGATTCCAAGCACTCTTTCCCTAGAACGCTGGGATGATGCTTCTTGCTTCACGCTCTCTTTGTTGCTGTTGCCATTGGATTCTCATTGCCCATTTAGATAATCTGTGTTAATCTTTATTTAGTTAGTTAGTGTTAGAATTTTTTCCTTTTTTTCCCTAGTTACTTGGTGAGTTTATTCAGCCAGAGATATCTTTTTAGTTCTGAAAACAAAATTTTCATTTCCTCAAATAAAATAGGTTGAATTTCCTGCCAGGTGAGTGATTCCTTCTCTTAGTAGGGAAGTTTCTTATCATTTCTGTCTGCCTTTATCACTTGCTTACTTTTTAGACCTGTACAATTACTTTGGGATTTCTTTTTCTGAGAAATTTTTGGAGTCAGATGCTCTATGATTGGGGAACTGATGCAAAATTTGTCTTCGAAATAATTCCCAGGTGAAATATCCAGATGCTTCTTTCAGAATCTGTCCCTTTTGGATCTCTTCTCATTATCCTTTCATTCTTCCAGATAAATCCTTTGTTTTATAAATACTCCCTGGCACCTGATGAAGACACAGAGGCTTTATACCTGCTTGGTTTCAGTGTCAAGCTCCAGAAACGCTTACCATTCTGTTGTGCTAGTGACACCGCTCTTAAGTTTTTATAGTCTGCCAATGAAACTGATGAGATTTGCATTTAGAAGGGAGTTAAAAATTTTTGATTGAACATCTGAAATCAGAATAGAGGTGAATTTCTGGGAGAGGTTAATGACTTAAGTTTAAGATATCTGCAGTGGTTTAGCTGGATTTGCTGTATTGACCTGAGATTGAGAGGGAGGTCTAAATTGAAGATAAAGACTGGGAAGTCATCAACCAAGAAAGCATAGTGGGATAATGAGAGCAAATGAGAGCAGAGAGAAGGTAGCTAAAGATACACTCCAAATATACATACCCCCCCCAATAATTTCAAAACAAAGATGTTTTTACTGTTTTAATACATATTGGAAATTCCCATTATGTAAGATAACATGTAACAAATAGGAGATATAAAAAAGATAATGTGTTGGGTATTTTTTTCTGTTAGAAGGTTTTAAAATAGAGAATTTTCTGGTGGTCCAGTGGTTTGGATTCCTCTCTTCCATTGTGAGAAGACCAGGACTGATCCCTGGTTGAGGAACTAAGATCCTGCAAGCTGTGTTGCATGGGAAAAAAAAAAAAAAGGTTTGAAAATAGAAATCCTATGGTAGGTGGAGCCCTAAAGTTGAGTTTATAAGATGTGATGGTGGTAAACTTCCAGAAATCTATTACTTTTCCTATGAAATGGGTGTGCAATGCCTAGTATAAATTTATATGTGAAAAATGTAATGTTTATCCTCTGATGCTATTATGTTACTAGTGTTATCATCAGCAGCATATTTAAAGCAGCATGGCATGTACAGTTCCAAACTTATATATTGCAAAAAAACCTGGTGGAAAATGTAGATTATGGGAAGATCACGTGTGTATCTATGGTCATGTACTTACTTTCTGCTTTTTTGCTTATTTTTTCCTACTTTACTCTCTTTTTACTTAAAAACTCAACCTGAGTGCCAATTGTTCAAACTGATTTAAAAGAGCAGAGAAATTATTTTGTTTATGATTTCCTTAAAGCATATCTATATACAGAACTTGAAATCACTAGAAGAAATGTAGCTAGCTACTTTTCCTTTTCTGCTCAATTATACACACATTTTTGGAGAAAGGTGACAGAAATATCAGCGCTTTTTAAAATGTACATTCACTAATTTCAAAATAAAATCGCTTAAACTGCTGAGAAGGGTCTGTAAGATCTTCTGTTGGCAGCACAGTTCAGTACTACTGCCAAGTCTTCCATATTTCATGATATTATTGAAAATGCATTCCTGGCCCATATCCATCTTCCCCCAGACATTCATGCATTCAACATAGATCTCTAGTCATGTGGCCTCTGATGTGTCCTATAATTGACATGTGTATTTCAGAAGGAGAAAAATAGAAAAAGTCCAGCTCTCATGGAGCTTCCAGTCTAGCAGGATTTCACAGATGTAAACAAGCAAGCAAATGAAAGATGATGGTTGAGATAAGGCTAAACATTCAAACAAACAAAAACTGTGAGAGGGACAATGTGAAACTATGCTTTTCTGATAAGATTTGATGATACTCTGTGAAAGTCTATGTTTTCCATTTGGTGTTTCATTTGTCAGTTTGGTTTTCTATTTTACTTCAAGTCAATCGAGGATAGACACTTGCCATGAAATGTCAAGGAAGAAGTCTTAAAGAAGAGGCAAGAAGGGGCCTCACTGACTCAAAATAGAGATGCTCACAGCAGAGTATATGGCCAGTGACTCAAAATTCTCAGGAGGAGGAGGAACAGTTAGGTGAAAATGACATAAAGATTAAAAGAAAGGTTATTTTAGGAGTTTTTCACAAACAGGTACACACTACTATATATAAAATAGATAAACAACAGATGGTGACTGCAGCCATGAAATTAAAAGACGCTTACTCCTTGGAAGAAAAGTTATGACCAACCT
>SJYV01021061.1:0-14183 GCA_006410875.1 Neotragus pygmaeus | reverse complement strand
CAGGAGAAGAAGGGGATGACAGAGGACGAGATGGTTGGATGGCATCACTGACTCAATGGACATGAGTTTTAGCAAGCTCAGAGAGATGGTGAAGGACAGGGAAGCCTGGAGTACTGCAGTCCATGGGATCACAAAGAGCTGGACACAACCAAGAGATTGAACAACAAACCTGTGTATCACTCCCTGGATAATTTCTAACTGGTAATTCATTTAATTGTTGTTCATTTCAACAAGTATTTATTTGGTTCTGATAATTTGTCAGCAGTGCTTGGTACTAGGATTTAAAGATGACTAAGACCTAGTCTTGTCCATTTGTTAAGTGATAAACCTTTAACTTGTTTCCAGTTTTCATTATTACAGATAATGCTTCTGTGAATATACTTAAACAAGTCTCTTTATGCAGTTGTGTGGGAATTTCAATCCAGACTCTCTGGCTAGAAATGGAATTTCTACATCATAGGATGCACATTTTTGTTCTGCAAAATAACACCAAATTGCTCTCCAAATGGCTATACCAATATATACTTTTAGTGGTTTATGAGTATACTGGACATTTGCCTTTTTGTTTGTTTGTTCATTTTTGGGGCTGCCCAGAACCATAACCTCATGTCTATGGTTTTGTGAGCCTGAAAAGCCAGATTCTTGCTCTGCCTGATCCCAAGAACATGGGCATAGGGATGTAGCCAAAATATACCAACTGAATGCTTCCTCCTGGGACATTTAATCTGGAGTGAGAGAGGCACAGAAGCCAAGCTGTTTTGGCATTGATTTCAGTGACAGTGTCATGACATCCAGTGTCTAGAGGCAGAGGTGGAAGTAATATTGATGGCATCAGATTCATCTTAACAGACCCTTCCCATGATATTATTTTAGCTGTGATTCTGGGTTTCTTGAAGTTGCTGGACTGACCTGTTTTCTGAATTTTATTCTTCAGCCTTCTTATTCGTATAGTTCATACCGTGGGCTCTCCAATAGTCTTTCAACAAATTCCAGCTTTCCTACCAGAATTGAGTGTAGTGTACTGTTTTCTAACTGTTTATCTCAATACATCGAGGCTTATGAAATCAATATAGTGGGTCTTAGCAACATTTTAAAAATGAAACACTATAGAATAGAAATATTGGTGTTCATTGACTGGGATAAGGGTAGGGATTGTTTCATGAAACATATACATGTATAAACATGCACATATGTGTCCTAAGTTGCTACATAAAATGCTTTTCTTATTTTAGGTTATCATTCAGAGATTTGAAAAATAGTGACCTAGTGTTTAAGATCATGAGCTTTGGAATTGACTTGCCAGCCATATGGCATTGGGCAAGTTACTTTAGCTCTGTAATTTACTGTCCTAATTTGTAAACTGGTAGTGTTCAGAGACTGCTAGTTTTCTACAAAAATTATTTTCCCCTTTTTTCAAAGCTATGGTATTTTTTGAAAGTCAGTTCAAGCTGCTGCAAGAGGATGCCAAAGACTGGGTGGCTTAAACAACAAACGTTTGTTTCTCACAGTTCTGGAGGCTGGACATCCAAGATCAGGGTGCCAGCATTGTCAGATTCTTGATGAATGTCCATGTTCTGGTTTATAGATGGTTGCCTTTTGTTCTGTCTCACATGATAGAGAAAGAGATCAGTTCTCTTGTATCTCTTAAGGGCACTAATGCTATTCATGAGGGCTCCACCATCATGGCCTAAATACCACCCAAAGGCCCTACCTCCAAATAATACCGTAGTGGGGAATTCCCCTTCAACCTGAATTTGGGGGAACACAAACATTCAATCCATAGTTGTGTTATAGCTGAGCACATGACTGTACAGTTAGGCCATATTTGCTAGTTGACTTATACTAAGTGTGGGGATGCAGCTGAGTTCTTGCCAATGGAATGTGTACCATTTTCACATCTGAACCTTGAAAGGCATTGTGTATACCTCCTCCATTACCCTTTGCTTTTCTTGGTGGGTGGAACCCTGATGTGGTTGTCATTCAGCTTTGGCCATGTAGACAGTGATAATGTAGGCCAAAGAGACAACAAAATGGAGGGCGCTTGGGTCTTTGAATTCACCAATGTTTGCTACTCACATCAAGATGATTGAATATGAGAGAAATGTCTTTGTTTTCTAAGCCATTGCATTTTGAGTTCTTTTTGTTGTATAAATATTGTCTTTACCCCATCTAGTACACTATCTCATGGAGCTATTGAGGATTATTTGAGCAATTCCTCATGTATAATAAGTGCTGCTGCTGCTGCTAAGTATGGTTAAGGTCAAAATGTTAGTCGCTCAGTCATGTCCAACTCTTTGCAACCCCATGGACTATAGCCTGCCAGCCTCCTCTGTTCATGGAATTTTCCAGGCAAGAATACTGGAGTGGGTAGCCATTCCCTTCTTCTGGGGATCTTCCTAACCCAGGGATCTAACTTGGGTCTCCCACACTGCAGGCAGATTATTTTACTGTCTGAGATACCAGTAAAGCCTCAATAATTTATAAATA
The DNA here is from genome assembly GCA_006410875.1 of Neotragus pygmaeus. Taxonomy (NCBI): domain Eukaryota; kingdom Metazoa; phylum Chordata; class Mammalia; order Artiodactyla; family Bovidae; genus Neotragus; species Neotragus pygmaeus. The sequence continues at coordinate 11,696 of SJYV01021061.1, read as the reverse complement.
AGGTATACCTGTTATTAATTTTTTTGAAATCAAGAACTCTGATTAGTAAGATGAAGGGTAAATTTAGCTCAGTGGTTCCTTATGAGGGGTGATTTTTTTCCTCCTGCCTCTCCCCCTCGGGGGATGTTGGCAATGCCTAGAAACATTTTTGGTTACTTTAACTGAAGGGTATTACAAAGGCCTCTAGAGAGTAGGTAGAGTTCAGTGATGCTGCAAAATATTCTATAATATACAGGACAGCACCTCTCCCCCAGCCCCCACACATAATATGGAGCTCCAAATGTCAACAGTTTCAAGGCTAAAACCCTGATCTGGCTGATTGGTTTAAGCCATTCTGAATACAGGAACAGAAGTTTGGGTCAAACTGTGTGACTGAGAATTATGAGGTGGGGTATTTCCCCAAAAGAAATGCCATGCTATTTTACCCTGGCAGGAGGAGAATGACAGCTGGGCAGCAGTGAGTAGATGTCCCCAGTTACCTTTTTGACCACTCGCATTCATTTACACCCTTCTTTATATATATAAACCCACTCACTTATTCTTCAGAATCATAACCAGTTCCAAGTTCAGGATTTCAGAGTGATACACAGTCGTTCACTTTAGCATGGATCTTGTGACCAATAGCTAAGTAATATGCCATTAACTCTAACATAATTGTTACATCATGATGGAGAGAGAACAGAATGGATACATATAAGACCATCTTTCATCCTACAGATAGACAGTCTTGGATCCCAGCGCTGCTGTTCCTTCCTTGGTGTTTGGGGGCAGATAGCAAGGAAGTTTCTGAATCTATTCAGACTTCACTGAGCCACCAATCCACCATTATGGAGCCCAAGGTGAAACTGAATTACAATTTTCTTTTGCTTCACTTGGAAGTTAAAGGGGCAGGAAGCAAGACAACAGAGGCACTGACAGGAAGGCTTAGTGATGTTTTCATTGTCTCTCAGAACAGATATAACCTGTGAAAAGAACCTAGTGACCATGGTTTATTTTATTTTTAATCATGGGCGTATTCTTCCCATGTAGCCTAGACGGTAAAGAATCTGCCTGAATGCTGGAGACCTGGGTTCGATTCCTGGCTTGGGAAGATCCCCTGGAGAAGGAAACGGCAACCCACTCCAGTATTCTTGCCTGGAGAATCCCATGGACAGAGGAGCCTGGCAGGCTACAGTCCATGGGGTTGCCAAGAGTNACGGTAAAGAATCTGCCTGAATGCTGGAGACCTGGGTTCGATTCCTGGCTTGGGAAGATCCCCTGGAGAAGGAAACGGCAACCCACTCCAGTATTCTTGCCTGGAGAATCCCATGGACAGAGGAGCCTGGCAGGCTACAGTCCATGGGGTTGCCAAGAGTCAGACATGACTTAGCACTGTCTTAGAGAAGGAAAAAGTTGCCAGTGTATCAGGCATCTCAGTCTGTTTTGGATTTTCTACTAATAGTCTCATTTCCTCCATTCATGTCCTCCTTTCAGTTTCAATCTCTCTCTTTCTCTTTAAGTCATCTACCTTCACTCTAAAGACTTGTTTTTCACTTTGAGACTTTCCCAGTATTGGAATGTAGGTGTAGCCTCCTTAATACACTGCAATCGCAGGTGCCATTTTTCCTACATCAAATCAACTCTGTCAAAACAACTCCTTCCAAGTGCCAGAAGCGAACTCCCTCTCGTCATTTTAGAGATTGCTCACCCAATGGGCATATCTGTTGGGATTTGCTCTCTGGCTCTCCCCACATGTGTGGAACAGCTACGAAGAGAATAACCTGAACCCAACAAATAACCAAACTTTTCCTGAGCGTCATTTCCTGAGCCACCTCCTTCCCCAGGAGCTCTGTTGCATCACACTTTGGGTGTTCCCACGAGAGTGACTGTCAACTCGAGCACTGCAGTTTTGTTGTTGTTGTTCAGTTGCTATGTCGTGTCCAACTCTTTGTGATCCCATGGCAGCCCAACAGGCTCCTGTGTCCTCCACTGTCTCCTGGAGTTTGTTCACATTGATGTCTATTGAGTCAGAGATGCTGTCTAACCATCTAGGCAGAGTGCCTGAAGACCTATGGATGGAGTTTGTAGCATCATACAGGAGGCAGTGACTAAAATCGTCCCAAAGAACAAGAAATGCAGGAAGGCAACGTTGGGTGTCTGATGGAGGCTTTACAATTAAATGAGAAAAGAAAAGTAAAAGGCAAAGGAGAAAGGGAAAGATACACCCAATTGAATGCACTGCAGTTTAACAATATCAAAATTACTTTACATACATTACATTAAAATTACATACATAGCTGACTTCATTTCGTACAAGGGAAAAGGCAGGTAGTTTCATAATGGTGGTCTCCTTTCATTATGGAATTGCATGACTCTTGGTGGCTCAGACAGTAAAGCATCTGTCTACAATGTGGTAGACCTGGGTTCGATCCCTGGGTTGGGAAGATCCCCTGGAGAAGGAAATGGCAACCCACTCCAGGACTATTGCCTGGAAAATCCCATGGACAGAAGAGCCTGGTAGGCTATAGTTCATGGGGTTGCAAAGAGTAGGACATTACTGAGCTATTTCACTTTCCTTAGCATTTGAAAGAAATTACTAAATTTTATTAACAAAAGTCTTTGAAAAGCAAATCAGAAAACTGTGAGCAGGAGCAAAGAACTATTTATTTTTGGTACTGACATAGTTATTTTTCTCAGCTGTACCAGATGTTAGTAATAATAATTAATAATAACTACAAAAATAATTACAAAAATTATAAAAGCTAATATTTAACGAGCACTTAAATGTCCCAGACATGGTAGCTAGAAATAGTCTGATCAAAAATCCTAGAAATTTATACCAGATGCTTGAGATTGATCCCTGGTTTTCCTACAAAATATTTGAACTCAGCGGTACTCTATATTTTTATTAATTTTGGCTACTGTACTAGGTACGTGAGCTCCTGGTTGAGCAGTTAAAGGTAGAGAAAAAATAGCCATGGCTTTAGGGCTTAACCTCTGCTAAAAGTGTTGAAGGAAAAGATAAATGGCCGCTTTCATCGTGACTCCAAAATATCTGACTTTCCTGCTTCCACCTTTTTTTGGTAGTTGATTGCTGAGTTTTGCTAATGTGTTTTTTTAGGAAGACCTCTATAAAGTAACTTGCAACCTACACTGAGTGCTAGGAAATATTCTTTATATTTAAGATCATGAATGTTTGAATCATGTAATTTATTCAAAACAAAGGAGTTATTCAGACATGTAAATTAGGACATTACCTTTCTAGTAACATTTGTATCATTTATATCATTACCTTTTCATAGACATTTATATCAGTTAGCAGATGTTTACTGTGCACCTGTATTTCAGCACCTGAATTAAGGGTTTAAGAAGGTGAATAACAGCAACCAGGATGCGAGTTTATTTTATTTAAATTTTTTTCTTTTATTTTTTCAGCTGCATTGGGCCTAGTTGTGGCATGTGGGATCTTTTGTTGCAACATGCAGGCTTCTCTCTGGTTGTGGCATGTGGACTCCAGACTGGGCTTGCTTAGTAGTAGCTTATGGTGCTTGGGGTTAGTTGCCCTACAGCATGTGGGGTCCCAGTTTCCCAACCAGGGATTAAGTCCACATCCCCTGTACTGGAGGGTGGATTCTTCATCACTGGACCACCAGGTAAGTCCCCAGGGTGTGATATTTTGTTTCAATAGCAAGAATAATATTTTGTACAAAGGAAGTTCATGAACTTTTTAAATTTTATTTTTCGTATGTAGTGTGGACCCTGGAGTCAATTCCTATCATCTTGCCTTGTCATTTATTAGCTAAGCCCATGGTAGGTTGTTTAACTTCTATAAATTTCTCTAAATTCATGGGTAAATGAGACTAAAAAAATGGTACCTACATGACAGNCGTATGTAGTGTGGACCCTGGAGTCAATTCCTATCATCTTGCCTTGTCATTTATTAGCTAAGCCCATGGTAGGTTGTTTAACTTCTATAAATTTCTCTAAATTCATGGGTAAATGAGACTAAAAAAATGGTACCTACATGACAGGATTGTTGAAAAGACTAAAGGAGATGTATAGGGGAGGAAAAAATTATCTTTTTTTCTCCCCATCTTGAGTTCTCCAGCTGGGACCTTGTAAAGTAGACTTAGGAAAGACTAACGAGAGAAAAACAAGTTTATTAACGTATGTGTCACACGTACACATGGGAGTACTCAAAAATTAGTGACTCAAAGAAGTGGTTAGAACTTGGCCTTACATACCACCTTAAAGGAACAATACATTGTTAGAGACATGAAAAACCAAAGGAAAAGGACTTTTAGCTTCTAGAGGTGGGAAGGCAAACATATGGGGAAACCAGTGGTAGCTAAGGTTTGTTAGGTAGGTTCCTCTAGGCTTAAAAGGGTCTAGGGTTGTCTCCAGCGATAACTCCTGTCCTCCTGGTGGAGAGGGGAGAGGAAACACTTTTATAACTTTATGTCCTACTTTTAGGCAAATAGCAGGAGTGTAAGGAACTCTTCTTGTATCTGCTTCTTCTTAACTGATTTCTGCTCAAAATCATCTTTATGCCAAAGTGCTATATTTGGGGGTGTCAGATTTTGTTCATCTTCATATATCAGAAGGCCTGACACTTATAGGAAAAGCTAAAGGGTAGCTATTTTTACTGTTATTATCATAGAAAATCAGAATCAGTCATTTACTTTCATGGCTGACAAACTCCATTAATCACATTTGTTACAATTTGTGGATTTTCTTCTTATAATTCTAGGGTTTAGACTGGCTAGAAGAATGTATGGTTATAATCTTAACTACATCTGATTTGATGAGCTGAGGCCAGAAAAGATCCTGGGAAAAGGACTGTCAGTACTATTATAAATAGCAAGGCACCAGTGCAGGGTAAACAGGTATTTCCAGTTGGTTTTGAGATGCTTCATTTTCCCTTTGGGTTATTTTATCCTGAAGGTGGAGCAGGTGCTGTTTCAGGCTAACCCCATTACCATCCTTCTCTAGGTCCTGACTCTGCCCATCAGTCCTTCCCACACCCTTGCATTCCATTTTCTGCAGGTATCTCTTACCTGGAAGCTTTGGTATTTGTTAGGTTTTCTTATAAAAACCTATGAACAAAGACAATGGTTGAGTCATCGCAACAATCTGGCTCCTTGTGGAGTCATCAACTTTTAGAAAGCTGTTTGAAATAACCACAGCTTCAGATATAGGGAAAAAACTTAGGGTTACCAAGTGGGGGAGGGAAGGCAGGATGGACTCAGAGACTGGAATTGACACACACACACTACTATGTGTAAGTGAAAGTCACTCAGTCGGGTCCAACTCTTGAGATCCCATGGGATAGTCCATGGAATTCTCCGGGCCAGAATATTGGAATGGGTAGCCGTTCCCTTCTCCAGGGGATCTTCCCAACCCAGAGAAATAGATAAGTAATGAGAATCTACTGTATAGCACTGGGAACTCTACTTAGTGATCTGTGGTGACCTAAATGGGAAGGAAATCCCAAAAAAGAGGGGGTATATCTATACGTATAGTGGGCTGCCGTCTATGGGGTCGCACAGAGTCGGACACGACTGAAGCGACTTAGCAGCAGCAGCAGCAGCATGGTGGATTCACTTTATTGTAAAGCAGAAACAAACACAACATAGTGTTTGGGAGAGGGTTGGAGTGGGAGTTTGGGGTTAGCAGATGCAAACTGGTGTATACAGAATGGATAAACAACAAAGTCCTACTGTATAGCACGGGAAACTATATTCAGTACCCTGTGATAAACCACAATGGAAAAGAATATGAAGAAGAATGTATATACATGTATAACTGAGCCACTTTGTTGTGCAGCAGTACTTAACACAACGTGGTAATTGAACTTTATGTTGATAAAAAGTAAATTGAAAAAAAAAAAAAAAGAAAGTCATATTACCCCTTCCCTCTCATATAATAGATTTCTGGAATTTTTTACACAAGGACTGATTAGATTACTTGTTGATGAAAATAATCTTCATGTAAAACATCTATGTGTGCCATTCTAAATNTAAAAAAAAAAAAAAAAGAAAGTCATATTACCCCTTCCCTCTCATATAATAGATTTCTGGAATTTTTTACACAAGGACTGATTAGATTACTTGTTGATGAAAATAATCTTCATGTAAAACATCTATGTGTGCCATTCTAAATTCTCTGTAATTCACCTACCTGCTCTATTTATAAAACAAAGAATGTCTTCTTAAAAAAAGAAACAACCACAACTTACTCTTCTTCTACTCTTCTTTTCTTTTAGTTCCCTTTCTCTTGATTATACAAATAGTAATTCAGCGTTATTTCAAAGATGTTAGATAGTAGAAAAATAAAGAAGAAAGATCTTACATGTAGAAGCAGTCACTGTGAAGATTTTAGAGCCTTTCCATGTGGTCTCTTTTGGTGCTGTTTAACATGGCTGGGAGCATTCTATGTCACTTGATCTAGATTTGTTTTGCTTAACCTCCTAACATAAACATTTCTCACTGTTCGGATGTTTACATTTTAAGAACTCCATCGTATCTCATTGTACTGTAAACTTACTTAAATCAGACTTACTTTGGGCATTTAAGTTGTTCTCAGTTTTCAGCTTTTATAAATAAGAATGCTATTATAAATAAGAATGTATTTATAAATAACAGTGCTATTATAAACAAGAACATTTATAATAATAATAAACTTTTGCCAGTATTACAGCTTATTTATTACAACACCTGCTTTTGTTTTGTTTGTTGGAAGGTTTTTAATCACAGTTTCAATATCATTATTTGTGATTGGTCTATTCATATTTCCTGTTTCTTCCTAGGTCAGTCTGAGAAGCTTATACCTTTCTAAGAATTTGTCCATTTCTTCCAAGTTGTCCATTTTATTGGCATATAGTTGTTTGTAGTAGTCTCTTATAATCCTTTGTATTTTTGTGGTGTTGTAACTTCTCCTATTTCATTTCTATTTTTATTGATTTGAGTCCTCTCCCTTTGTTTCTTTGATGAATCTGACTAAAAGTTTATCAATTTTTGTCAGTCTTCTCAAAGAAACAGCATTTCGTTTCATTGATCTTTGCTATTGCTTTCTTGGTCTCTGTTTCATTTATGACAACTCCTTAGACTTACAGGGTTGAGACTGTCAGTACATTATTGCCAGACATTTTCCTGAAAGATTGTGTGAGTTTTCACTCCTACCTGCAGCATATGAAAATGACTTTTTCACTCAACTCTTATTTACTAACACGTGACATTCACTTTAAAATAGTTTTGTTTTTTTAGGAAACACAAAGTTATCTTTCTTTTTTTCAATTAAAAAAATTTTTTTTCAGCTGAACTACATGTCATGTAGGATCTTAGTTCCCTGACCAGGGATCAAACCCATGCACCCTGCACTTCCAGCATGAAATCTGAATCACTGGACTACCAGGGAAGTCCCTACATGTTAATTTAATGTACTTAAAAAATTACTAGTGATTACTATGTGTGTTAACTCTTTTCTGAATTATCTTTTCAAGTATTGGGTTCTTTTTTCTTGTGAGGTGCTAGTATGTTTTTCCACTGGTTTCTGCAGCTTTATTGAAGAAAAATAAATCAATTACTAGCAAAGCTATTAGTTGATCACTCATTCATTGACAACTTGCATCATTTATTCTGGGCTATATTAAATAGTATATTATTGGAAGAATAGATTAATAGCTTCAAGTGTCCTATAATTTAAATGAAAATTACAAGATGTTTGAGGCCCTATTTTGGAATACAAAGGGTGTTTGACTTCCCATTTGCACTGTCTGTAGAATAAAAACAGGTCATTCTTTTATCGACATATATAAAATATATCTCATTTTCTGTTCTGCTGGTGCTACCAGCTCAATACCAATTCTCCAACCACATCTGTGATGAGCATAAAGTATATCATGTTATCAAATCTCTAACAGTGGAAGGTTTAAACCAGATTGGCATGGATGCTGCTGGAATAATGCTGCTTCACTTGATGTGACAACCAAGCCTCCATCTCTCTCTCCCTCAGATGATTCTTTAGCATGTTGGAACCGTGAAGAATGGTTTTAGCCTCATAACCACATTAGAGTGAAGACTTTGGCCATATAATATGCATCTTCCATTTTTTAAAAAACTTCGACTCTTGGGCAAGTGTTCTCTTATACCTACTTCACAGTTTCTAAGAGCGGTTATTGTCCAAAGCTGGGAGAACTTATAAGTCTTCTCAGATGAGTATGTGAATGAATGGAGGGAGATAATTAAAAACTAAAATGAAAAAAGACAAGGTCTGAGAGGGGAGCAGCCGATAAGAAAATTTTTTTTTAAATGTAACAAATTTATTCCATCTATCATATGAGTTATTCTGACCTTAAGGCAGCATCACATGGCATACTTCTGAGTCTATTCCTGAGATACTCTGTTGTGTTTATCTCTCTGTGTTATAGATCCATGCAGGCATCTATAGTACTCAGGGATTTAGTTCAATTCAGTTCAGTCGCTCAGTCGTGTCTGACTCTTTGCAACCCCATGGACTGCAGCACACCAGCCCTCCCTGTCCATCACCAACTCTCGGAATTTACTCAAACTCATGTCCATTGAGTCGGTGATGCCATCCAGCCATCCCATCTTCTGTCGTCCCCTTCTCCTCCTGCCTTCAATCTTTCCCGGCATCAGCGTCTTTTCTAATGAATCAGTTCTTTGCATCAAGTGGCCAAAGTATTGGAGTTTCAGCTTTAGCAGCAGTCCTTCCAACGAACACCCAGGACTGATTTCCTTTAGGATTGACTGGTTTGATCTCCTTGCAGTCCAAGGGACTCTCAAGAGTCTTCTCCAACACCATAGTTCAAAAGCATCAATTCTTCTGTGCTCAGCTTTCTTTATAGCCAACTCTCTCATCCATACATGACTACTGGAAAAATCATAGCTTTGACTAGGTGAACCTTTGTTGGAAAAGTAATGTCTCTGCTTCTTAATATGCTGTATAGGTTGGTCATAGTTTTTCTTCCAAGGAGCAAGAATCTTTTAATTTCATGCCTGCAGTCACCATCTGCAGTTATTTTGGAGCCCCCAAAACTAAAGTCTGTCACTGTTTCCATTGTTTCCCAATCTATTTGTCATGAAGTGGTGGGACCACATGCCATGATCTTAGTTTTCTGAATGTTGAGTTTTAAGCCAACTTCTTCACTTTCCTCTTTCACTTTCATCAAGAGGCTCTTTTGTTCTTCACTTTCTGCCATAAGGGTGGTATCATCTGCATATCTGAGGTTAATGATATTTCTCCTGGCAATCTTGATTCCAGCTTGTGCTCCTTCCAGCCCAGCATTTCTCATGATGTACTCTGCATATAGGTTAAATAAGTAGAGTGACAGTATACAACCTTGACGTACTCTTTTCCTGATTTGGAACCAGTATGTTGTTACATGTCCAGTTCTAACTGTTGCTTCTTGACCTGCACACAGATTTCTCAGGAGACAGGTCAGGTGGTCTGGTATTCCTATCTCTTTAAGAATTTTCCATAGTTTTCTGTGATCCACACAGTCAAAGGCTTTGGCATAGTCAATAAAGCAGAAGTAGATGTTTTTCTCAAACTTTCTTGCTTTTTTGATGATAAATGGATACTGGCAATTTGATCTCTGTTTCCTCTGCCTTTTCCAAATCCAGCTTGAACATCTGGAAGTTCATAGTTCATGTACTGTTGAAACCTGGCTTGGAGAATTTTGAGCATTACTTTGTTAGCATGTGAGATGAGTAGAATTGTGCAGTAGTTTGAGCATTCTTTGGCATTGGGGATTAGTACTCAGGGATCATCTGGGTTTCAATCTCAGAGCAGTGAACAAGTGAGTAAAAGAACTTAAGAATAGTTAAAGCAGGTGACCACTGTAATCTTAGGATTTTGAGACAAGGGCTGCCATTCCTGTTGAGGTTTGGATGATAGTCTTTTTTTTGAAAAAATATTTATTCTTTTGGCTACCTCAGTTTTATCAATAGTTGCAGCTCTCAGGTTCCTTGCTACGTCATGTGTATCCTTTGTTGTGGTGTGCAGGCTCTCTAATTGTGGCGCAGACTCCAGAGCGCCCAGTGTTCAGTGGTTGTGGTATGTGGACTCTCTAGTTGCACTTGCGGGCTCCAGAGCACATGGACTCTGTTGCTCTATGACACGTGGGATCTTAGTTCTCTGACCAGGAATCAAACATGTGTCCCCTATATTGCAAGGTGGATCCTCAACCACTGGATCATCAGGGAAGATCTCGATGATAAATTCTTAGGGTAAACGTAGCCTTAGGTGGTTTGAAGAGGTAGTGTTAGGAAAACGAATTGTCAAAAAGAATATACCACCTTGATATGGACTGTCATTAGGTCCCATAATTGTGGCTTGCCAATGAAACATCATCCCAGCTTGACCTGCAGAACATTGTGTTGGAAGGTCATGGGCCAGATCACTAAAGTGAAAGCTTCTCAGTCATGTCTTACTCTTTGTGATCCCATGGCTGTAGCCCGCCAGGCTCCAATGTCCATGTGATCCTCCAGGCAAGAATAATGAAGTGGGTAGCTGTTCCCTTCTCCAGGGGATCTTCCCAACTCAGGGATTAAATCCAAGTCTCCTGCATTGCAGGCACATTCATTACCATCTGAGCCACGAGGGAAGCCCCCAAATCACTGAGTTCCTTATTAATTCATCACCTTAGTCTGTGCCTTTTGTCTGGCTCCTCAGTGTCAGTGTCTGACAGTGTCTCCTCCTATCTCAGTGTCTGCTCAAAGGTCTGGGGTCTGGCCCAAACTCTTGATTATCTGGGTGCTAGGGTTGTCTCTTCGTCTCATATCAGCTCTGCCAGACACAGGCACAGAGGGCCTTGGAACCTCCTCAAACTGCAGCCATAGCCTCCTCCCTGCCCGCCTGACAACTGGTGTATCCCTGGCCCTATGAGGTGATAGTATTTTTATTTTTAAGGTTTGTTATTTTGGTCGTACCATAAGGCTTGTGGGATCTTAGTTCCCTGACCAGGGACTGAACCCAGGCCACAGAAGTGAAAGCCTGGAATCCTAACCACAGGCCACCAGGGCACTCTCTGTAGGATTATCTAGAAAATTGATTTTATTAAAGTACAGTTGATTTACAATGTTGTATATCAGGATTCTTCCATGTCTGCGTGCACATCTCTCAGCCAAGATGAATTCAACCAAAGAGGCCTATGGGTAGTTAGCATCATTTAGCATCACTCCCCTTTTGACCTCCAAGGAGCAGTTCTGCACATATGTAGTCGGGGAGGTCTTCTGACTTACAGAATAGGAAATATGTGGTCTCCTATCTGGGTAGGGCACAGCCTCCTCCCTAATCATCCTATTTTCATCTTGGATTGTCTACCCTGAGGGGGCCCATCTACCTCCTGCCTCAAATCTCTGAGAGACGTAGACCCTGAGAAATCTTTATTGGGAAGACTTAGAGGAGCGGTGGCTGCATGGGCACAAGAGGGCCTAGAAGAGCTATCCCATATTGAAGGTCAGGGAAGGCAGTGGTGAGAAGATAACCCTCGTCCAAGATAAGGAACAGCGGCTGTGCTTTGCTGGAGCAGCTGTGAAGAGATACCCCATACCCAAGGTAAAGAGAAACCCAAGTAAGATGGTAGGTATTGTAAGAGGGCATCAGAGGGCAGACACACTGAGACTGTACTCACAGAAAACTAGTCAATCTAGTCACACTAGGACCACAGCCTTGTCTAACTCAATGAAACCAAG
>SJYV01021059.1:693164-714741 GCA_006410875.1 Neotragus pygmaeus | reverse complement strand
CACTCTAGTATTTTTGCCTGGAGAATCCCATGGACAGAGGAACCTGGCAGGCTACAGTCCATAGGATCACAAAGAGTTGGACATGACTAAAGTGACTGAGTGTGCATGTGTGCATAATATTAAAAATTTACAAAGAGTTGACCTGATCCACTACTTCTCAATTTTTTTCTGGCCTTGCTGTGAGTAATATGTGAGATCTTAGTTTCTCCTGACCTGGGACAGAACCTGTGCCCTCTCAATGTAAACACAATCTTAACCACTGGCCTGCCAAGGAAGTTCCATGGTTAGCTTTTAAGAATAGGGAAGATGTCCATTTTGCTCATCAGTATAAAACCCATGTGTCAGGTCTAGGGCCTGGTGTGTATATACATACATATGGGGTTTCCCTGGAGGCTTAGCAGTAAAGAGTCTGCCTGAAATGAAAGAGACTTGGGTTCAATCCCTGGGTCAGGAAGATCCCTTGGAGGAGACCATGGCAACCCACTCCAGTATTCTTGCCTGGAGAATCCCCATGGAGAGAGGAACCTGGTGAGCTACAGTACATGGGATTGCAAAGAGTAGGACAGGATTGAGCAACTATGCACAGTAGCACATACATACGTATATTATATATGAAATGAATACATACATGTTTCAGTGTCATTACTCTACCCTACTCCTCATTATGATACACCTCCAACTCCACACAAGCATTTTTATAGGAGTGAAGAGACTGAAATGACTATCAAGTGCAGTCTGAAAAGAATCCATAAAAAATGAAAGTATAGCCTTCAGATGTGTGTATACCACAGGTAGGAAGAGGCTATGCTCTGAGGGTAGTGGGCATTGGTAGGCTATCTGGTAATAATCTCAAGGGTTGTGTTTGTGTGTGTGTGTGTGTTCTGTACCAGTTGGCAGAGCTGGCCATCTCATCCATGTCAGCTGCCCGCTGGATCTATACATGTTCTGGTAGAATAAAATGCTTTGTCTCTGTTGGCATAATTGGATAAGCCTCTTGTAGGCTCCTCTGGATTCATTTGGGAGTTGTAAGTTATGCAGAGAACCCAGCTGCAGGCCAGTTTGGAGAAGACCAGATGCTGGGGAAGGCCAGGAACAGGAGAAGGTCATGCAGTGAGACACTGGGGCCACAAGAACAGCAGGAGAGTTCCTGGTTGCCCTTGTGTGTGGGACTTTTCAAAACAGAAAAGGCTTCGAAAGTGAGTGGGAAAGGGCACTGATGAGGAATTTCATAGACCTTACAGTATTTCCATGACTTTCCTGACTTAAAATTTTTTTTTTTCTACTTCTCTGTTTCTGGAGAATTTTATAGAATGAGATTCGGGGAGTAATATATTTAAATTTCTGAGCAATATCTGGTTTTGTACTTCTCCTCATGTCTGGGCTGGCTTGACAATATTCTGGAAGAGGATGAAAGCAAGACAAAACAAAATATGCATTGTCCCCTACGTGCTTTGGGTGTCAGTCATCAGATGTTCTAGGACAAAGTGGCCCATCCAGCTCTGCTTCCTCTGACTCGCTTCTCATGGTGACACGGTCACAGGTCACAATTTCCCCTCCACAGCTTCCCTGTGTACTCCCAGGAAGGTCCTGAGTGACACACCCAGTCACCAGACCTTACAGACCATGGCTCATTAGGGCTTGGCATGGCCTGCAATGCAACACGCCTAATGAGACATTCCGGAGCTGCTGACAGGGAGAGACTCTCCCTGGGGCTCTCTAAATAGCTTCTGAGGCTTTAAGAACAAAAGCCTTACAGAGCCTCTGGCTGGCAACTGCTGTGGCTAATTTTATTTCCACCAGGCAAGGCTCAAGGCAGGGATGCCTGAAAGACATTGTGAAAGGAGGATTTCTTTGTCTTTCCTTCAGCAATTAGTCATAATCCAAAATTTGGAATGGCTCTTTAAAGTTGTTTTTGGTCACATCACACAGCTTGCAGGATATCCTAGTTCCCTGACCAGGAATGGAACCCAGGCCTTGATAGTGAAAGTGTGGAGTCTTAACCACTGGACTGCCAGGGACTTCCACACATCCCAGCGCCTTTTTTGAATGGCTCTAACTTAGATTCTTTGGAGGGAAGAGCAAGACATAGACACAGAGAGAGAAATATGTGAAGCATAAACTGACCTCCAAATAGCTGATTCATACTAAAAGTATTGTAAGAACATCTTGTAAGTGTCAGGAGAGAAAACCAATCCCAGAAAATGAACTCTGACAGTGGGTGAAGCGCTGTGGGAGTCACTTTGTACATAGTATATCTTACCACATTCTCACAACAGTTAGTAGAAATGTTTTTACACCCCTTTTAGGAAACTGAGGCTCAGTGAGCTCAACTAACTTCCCCAGGTCACACAGCTCTAAGTAGAAGACACAGAATTCATACTGTTTAAATCCTAAAGTCCACAGACTTTATATTAGATCTGGCTCTTTCCATAAAAGATCAACTTGGAAGAAGTTCCCGATAACCGAAAATACTATTAAATATTTATGAGTACTTGCTAAGTGCCAAACACTACGCAAGGGGCTGTATTTTGGGGTGCTCCAATGAGCTAGATCCTTACTCTTGGTTGCTAGTTAAAGGGACCTTATTGAAACATGACTTGACAATTTTAAATAGCCAAAATCTCTAGTTGTATTAGTTAAGGCATCACTAGGTTGGTCTAATAATAATGAGGTTTATTGAGATCTCATCTGGTTTGCTTTTTCATTCCTCTCTCTAACCTCAGTGAATCATAGTCCCTAACTATCCTGATCTGCATAAACTCCATCCTTCTTAAAGCATTTTTCCAGTCTCCTATCTTTTTTTCTTTTCTTTTAGCACTAATCTCTTAAAAAAAAAAAACCAACACTTTTCTTAGAAATAATTTTTGGAAAGTTTTGCTTGTTTTTGTGATAGACAAATGATTACATATTCATTGTAAATAAAAGAAGATTAGATAGAGATGAAAGATAAGGGAATGGCATAAATAAATATAAAGATAAGGGAATGGCATAAATAAATATAAATCATTTATAAATATAAATCATATTTATAAATAAACATAAATCAAAGTTTATTTTTCTATACAAATTTTAGGAGGAGTCGGGTTTAGAGAGGAGGACATGGTAGGTAGTATTCAAAACTGGGCTGCTGCTACTGTGTGTCAGTCGTGTCTGACTCTTAGCAACCCCATGGACTGCAGCCTACCAGGCTCCTCCGTCCATGGGATTTTCCAGGCAAGAGTACTGGAGTGGGGTGCCATTGCCTTCTCCGAGTATGCATCTGACTGGCATCTATCTCACCATCCAAGATGGATCTCATCTCATCCTCATCATCCCTCCATCAAGAAAAGTAGGACGCATCTGGGAACTTTCTTCACATCTTTTGGAAAATAAGAACCATATCTTCACTTCTTCCAGACTCCTGAGTTGCACATGCAACTTTAATATAAAATCTTAACAACCCTGTGTGGTACTATTGTAATGTTTGCTGTTGGGTTGTAACTATCAGAAATAGACAAACCTCGGTGTGATCAGCTAGTAGAATTTTCCAAGTAAGATGTACTACAGCAGCCCAATCAGGAAGCATTTAACAATTTAACATTTAACAATTACATCCAAATTTATTACACTAGCCCAGTTTTGGATCAGAGAAGGCAATGGCACCCCACTCCAGTACTCTTACCTGGAAAATCCCATGGATGGAGGAGCCTGGTAGGCTGCAGTCCATGGGGTCGCTGAGTCAGACACGACTGAGCGACTTCACTTTCACTTTTCACTTTCATGCATTGGAGAAAGAAATGGCAGCCCACTCTACTGTTCTTGCCTGGAGAATCCCAGGGACAGGGGAGCCTGGTGGGCTGCCGTCTATGGGGTCGCACAGAGTCAGACATGACTGAAGTGACTTAGCAGCAGCAGCAGCAGTGCAATTGCTAAATTCAGACTTAAATTGAAGAAAGTGGGGAAAACCACTAGATCATTCAGATATGACCGAAATCAAATCACTTATGATTATACAGTGGGAGTGAGAAATAGATTTAAGGGACTAGATCTGATAGACAGAGTGTCTGTTGAACTATGGATGGAGGTTCATGACATTGTACATGAGACAGGGATCAAGACCATCCCCAAGAAAAAAAATGCAAAAAAGCAAAATGGCTGTCTGAAGAGGCCTTACAAATAGCTGTGAAAAGAAGAGAAGCGAAAAGCAAAGGAGAAAAGGAAAGATATATACCCATTTGAATGCAGAGTTCCAAAGAATAGCAAGGAGAGATAAGAAAGCCTTCCTCAGTGATCCGTGCAAAGAAATAGAGGAAAATAATAGAACAGAAAATACTAGAGATCACTTCAAGAAAATTAGAGATACCAAGGTAATATTTCATGCAAAGATGGGCTCAATAAAGGACAGAAATGGTTTGGACCTAACAGAAGCAGAAGTGGCAAGAATACAGAAGAACTGTACAAAAAAGATCTTCACGACCCAGATAATCATGATGATGTGATCACTAATCTAGAGCCAGACATCCTGGAATGTGAAGTCAACTGGGTCTTAGAAAGCATCACTACAAACAAAGCTAGTGGAGGTGATGGAATTCCAGTTGAACTATTTCAAATCCTAAAAGATGATGCTGTGAAAGTGCAGCATTCAATATGCCAGCAAATTTGGAAAACTCAGCAGTGGCCACAGGACTGGAAAAGGTCAGTTTTCATTCTAATACTAAAGAAAGGAAATGCCAAATTGCACTCATCTCACATGCTAGTAAAGTAATGCCCCAAATTCTCTAAGCCAGGCTTCAGCAATACATGAACTGTCAAATTCCAGATGTTCAAACTGGTTTTAGAAAAGGCAGAAGAACCAGAGATAACATTGCCAACATCTATCTGCTGGATCATCGAAAAAGCAAGAGAGTTCCAGAAAAACATCTATTTCTGCTTTATTGACTATGCCAAAGCCTTGGACTGTGTGGATCATAAGAAACTGTGGAAAATTCTGGAAGAGATGGGAATACCAGACCATCTGACCTGCCTCTTGAGAAACCTGTTTGCAGGTTAGGAAGCAACAGTTAGAACTGGACATGGAACAACAAACTGGTTCCAAATAGGAAAAGGAGTACGTCAAGGCTGTGTACTGTCACCCTGCTTATTTAACTTATATGCAGAGTACATCATAAGAAACGCTGGGCTGGAAGAAGCACAAGCTGGAATCAAGATTGCTGGGAGAAATATCGATAACTTCAGATATGCAGATGACACCACCCTTATGGCAGAAAGTGAAGAGGAACTAAAGAGCCTCTTGATGAAAGTGAAAGAGGAGAGTGAAAAAGTTGGCTTAAAGCTCAACAATCAGAAAACGAAGATCATGGCATCCAGTCCTGTCCTTCATGGCAAATAGATGGGGAAACAGTGGAAACAGTGTCAGACTTTATTTTTCTGGGCTCCAAAATCACTGCAGATGGTGATTGCATCCATGAAATTAAAAGACGCTTACTCCTTGGAAGGAAAGTTATAACCAATCTAGACAGCTTATTAAAAAGCAGACACATTACTTTATCAACAAAGGTCCGTCTAGTCAACGCTATGGTTTTTCCAGTGGTCATGTATGGATCTGAGAATTGGACTATAAAGAAAGCTGAGCGTTGGAGAATTGAAGCTTTTGAAGTGTGGCGTTGAAGAACACTCTTGAGAGTCCCTTGGACTGCAAGTAGATCCAACCAGTCCATCCTAAAGGAGATCAGTCCTGGTTGTTCATTGGAAGGACTGATGTTGAATACTTTGGCCACCCGATGTGAAGAGCTGACTCATTTGAAAAGACCCTGATGCTGAGAAAGACTGATGGCAGGAGAATGGGATGACAGAGGATGAGATGGTTGGATGGCATCACCGACTCAATGGACACGAGGTTGGGTAAACTCCAAGAGTTTGTGATGGACAGGGAGGCCTGGCATGCTGCAGTTCATGGGGTTGCAGAGTCTAACACGACTGGGCGACTGAGCTGAACTGTACTGTGCAGTAATTAGAATCTTTTTTCTTAGTAATAATATCTGTCCTTTTAGCCATTGAACTTGAGAGGCAAAAATATTTCCACCAACTCTGACACAGGTCAAATTTTTTAGGTATCAACATATCATAATATAAAACTTACCTTTTGATGTTTCCCAGCATACAAAAGAATCAATTAAAGACAAGCCTTGTTTATAATAAAATGTGGTTAACTCCAGCCAATCAGCATCAAGTGTACTAATGACAGAGCCTTTTCTTGTTACTTTCATTGACAGGATGCCTTCCTGATAGTTCCAGCATGTTGATTCATCATCAAAAACATTGAAGACTGTATACAACTTGTTATCTGAGGATAGATGTTTAGAAGGAAGAAAAAAGGGAAAAGATTACTAAAATTGTTTTTTTTTTAATTTAATTAATCAAGCTATTTCAAGCTTACAGGCACAGATAATAATAAAATTACCTACCATGCAAGTTTTATCAAATGTTAACTTTGGATGTTTGCATCAGAGCTTTTTCAAGGAAATGAGAGATGTATGTAGTTAATACTCACGATGTATCTTTCCTAATCCTATTCTCCAGATAGTTACTGTAATGAATTTGGTGTTAATCATTCTCATGCGAGTACTTCTGTTCTTTAAAATACATGTTTATACACATAAGGAGAAGGCCATGGCACTCCACTCCAGTACTCTTGCCTGGAGAATCCCATGGACTGAAGAGCCTGGTAGGCTGCAGTCCATGGGGTCGCACAGAGTCGGACAAGACTGAAGTAACTTAGCATCAGCATACACATAAATGATGTTTTACAATTAAAATTTTTTTTAAAATGGTGTGTTGTATGTATCAATCTATCAGTTAATTTTCTTGTTCAACATTATGCTTTACAAGTATAATTAATACATGTAGGTCTTGTTCATTTAGATTAACTGTTACATAGCATTCGAGTTTACTTTTCTCCTATTGATAGAAATAGACATTATTACTGAATTTCTGTATTAGAAACATTATTCATTCCTTGGATACATATGTGAAAGTGACTCTAGAATGCATACTACTTTAAGTTAGCAAATTCTTAACTTGGAGTTCCATGGACCCACATCATTGGTTGTGCATTAGGAAGTTTAATGTCATTTGCATCACAGACAGTATTAGGGATGTGTGTTATCTGTGTTTTTCTTGGTGAGTCTCCATAGATTTCACCAGACTCTCTAAGAGGACTTTATTATGTGTCTACTCCCAACCCTCTGCACCAAAATTTAAGAACCAACCCCTGGCATAGAAAAGTTATCAGGGTTTTAAAATAAACTAAATAGAAGGCAGAATCTAAAGACTGATAATTAAGTAACATATTTAATTTGGAATTTAAAAGATTAGGAATAGACAATTGATCTAATCAAAGTCAAGATGGGAATGAGCAGAAGTTTAAAAGTAGCCATGGATACCAAGTGGCGCTAGTGTTAAAGAACCCTCCTGCCAATGCAGGAGATGCAAAAGACTTGGGTTCAATCCCTGGGTCAGGAAGATCCTCTGAAGGAGGGTATGGCAACCCATTCCGTTATTCTTGCCTGGAGAGTCCCATGGACAGAGAAGCCTGGTGGGTTATAGTCCATAGGGTCGCAAAGAGTCAGACTTAGCATGCCACACACATGTGGACAATATAATAGTTGACCATATAATAAAATATAGAATAGAATATAATAATGACCATAATTCCAACACTCGTTCACTCTTACATTCCTAAATTTTTCACACTACAGAAAAATCAGGGTGGTAGTTAGCTAAAGAACTGGTTTTAAAAAAATGGAACGGTGTTGGTGGTGGTGAGGTGGTGAGATGATGAGCTGGGAAATGCTCTTGGTTCTTTCTTAAGGAGGCCATGCTGACTGTGGTCCAATGAGTGTCTGCCACGCACAAATATTGAGCAATCTCACCACAACCCAGAAAGCTGATACCACCAGTGCATGTGGCCTCAGCACCAAGACTGATCAGTTAATAGCAGCTAACAAAACAGAGACTATTCTGTGCTGGCAGAATAAGCACTTTGTAGACATCTCATTTCTATTTATCACAGCAATACCTTTCTGTAGACACTGAGGCAGTCTGACTGTAAACTCCTGACTCTAAAGTTTACATAGTCTTTGATTTTCTCTATTAGTGCTTTTTAAAGCATGCCCATAAATGTATCAGAAAACTTAGAACAATCCAAAATATTCTTAGTTTCTTGGGAAGGCTTGCTAGCTGCAAAGAAGAATAAAACTATTGTTTAAAGTTATTTAAGGATGCAGGCACTATTGTTATATTAATTGTTTCATCATGATGTGCATTCTCATATTCCAATTGGTGATTAAAGGAAGCCAATTAACTTCAAAGGTGAAAACCATCCATGAAATGGGAAAGGCCAACACTAAAATTCTCATGGACTGTTTTTAGGGAAAAATATAAATCAGAACAGCTTTCTTTACAGAATCACTTTTTTGGTACACATGCACAGCCTTCATTTTACAGAGGTATTGGCTCATGACTAAATGGAAGCCAGTTTTAACACAAAGTTTCATTACGTGGATGGTGTATGACCATGCCAGTGATAACTGTTTGGAAAACTGTCCTACCTTACATCCATCTGTAATAATTTTAAAAAGCAAGACAAGTTTGTACAAGTTTATTCATTAATCTTTAGAGATATAATTAGTCTCGTGTTTGTTAAAAACCCTTCAAAACATATTTTTGCTAAATTTAAATGAATATAGATCCTATTTCTACTCTTCTTGTCTATTGTTACCTTCTCCTTTTCTTGATTTAGAGAAACTGGGGCTGCCATCTCGTTCCATTTGACACTGTCCGCTTTCATGACGCAGTTCTTCCTCGATTCCACTTTCAGATGATTGCCCACTTAATGTTCCTTCATTCCAGTTTTTACAGTTTTCCTCTGGACTGTGTCTCACATGCAGTGTTGATTCAATGTCTCCATCGAGGTTGGTTCCATTGCAGAATTTAAGTGGTGGGTAGTGCTGTGATATGAATCCAACAAATCTCATTCCTCTTTTAGCAGCTACATTAACCTGAGGTTTAAAAAGAGATGGTAGAACAAAATGTAAACTTCATTTACATTGATTACTTTATCAATTAATCTTTAGGGTTATTAAGGAAATGCATTAGAAAAGGAGTAAATCGACCAGTAACTAAAGGCCTAGCCTATTCATAAACAAACTAATGACCTCTAATACAGCACCAAGCCTAAGACAGTGTCACACTATTATTCTGACTTCTTCAAACAGAACTAATATACTTTAGAAATTATGAAAACAAGAATTGTATTTTCTCCAAAAGGTTATTATTTGGGAAGAACTAATAATTCTATAGCATGATTTTTGCAGCCCTGTTAACAATGGTTTCTCCAGTTGAAGTAAAATATAAAACTATTCTAAGAAATGCTTAAAAATAACATTACCAAATACATCTTAATTAATAAAGAAGAGACATTAATTTAAAAGCAGAAAACATGCAGTCTTGTTTGCTTGATGTAGGTAAAAGAAAAATGTTAAAAGACTTACTCTTTACAAATGTGTATGCATATACATAAGCCAAATTCATACTCCCACTCTGCTTTGCTCATATCTTGAAGCTATTGTCTCCTTTCTGGGCCAAATACACATAATTAGATTCATTTTGTCAGTTACTGAGTAGGGTTCAGAAACACATGACATGCCAGTGAAATCATTTGAGAGCTTAAGAGTGATTATTTTCACAATTGGCACTTTTCTTTCTCTGCTTTTGCATCATTTCTTTGTTCTTTCTGTGTCTGTCTTGCTCCTGCGTTACATACAATTCTTCTGAGGGCAGGCACTATCGTACTCACTTTTGTGTTCCAATGTTTTGTACCTATACGTGCTCTATAAGTATTCATTAAATACGTTAAAATGAAAAAATAGCAACATGTTTTATATTCTCACTACTTTAAATGTTTTAAGCATTTTAAATTTACTTGGAAGGGGAAGAAAGAGTTATGATGTGGATTGCAAGTGCAAACATCTATAACCAGAAATGAAAGGGAATGAAAAAGGCCAGTAAGAAGAGTGGTGAGAGACTTCCCTGGTGGTCCAGTGGCTAAGACTCCGTGTTCCCAGTGCAGGGTGCCCAAGTTCAATCCCTGCTCAGGGAACTAGATCCCACACTCCCAACTAAGAGTTTGCATGTTACAGCTAAAGATTCTGCATGCCACAGCTAAGACCATGTGTGTGTTCCAAGTCACTTCAATTGTGACAAACTCTCTGCAACCCCTATGGACTGTAGCCTGCCAGGGTCCTCTGTCCATGGGATTCTCCAGGCAAGACTACTGCAGTGGGTTGCTATGTCCTCCTCCAAGGGATCTTCCAGATCCAGATATCGAGCCTGTGTCTCCTACGGCTCTTGGATTGCAGGCGGATTCTTACAGCTGAACCACTGGGGAAGCCCAACTAAGACCCGTACAGCCGAATAAATAAATATTTTTTTAAAAAAGAAGAAGCAGGGTGAAATCAGGCTGCAATATCCACTTAAACGAGCCGACTGTAACTTAGCTCTGGCCAAAGAGGAGGGAATTCTGAGCCAGGCAGAGACTATGGGTATATGGAGCTAGGGCAAACACTGCTGACACAGTATCCTATAAACTAACACATTAAGATTGTAGCACTGCAAGAAGCCTTAAAAACAACCATAAATTGTCCTTTATATCAGGACTCCTGGGAGAGGAGAAGAGATGTGCTAAGGAGGCAGGTCAAAGTACTTTTTCTAGGTCTTATTTATTGATTTGGGTACAGAAGGCTTTCTCTATTACTAAAAAGTTTTGTCTGGAAAACTTTGGTTATCTTATGGAATAGTACTGTCTTTTCCATTTTTAATTTAGAAGACTGATGTTTTTAATGTTTTTTATTTAGAAGTCCTAGGGAAAACATTTGTAAATCTAAATTTAAAAAAGAGCAAGCATTGACATAATATTAAAATAACTTAAAATCTAGCTGTTCAATAATCAACTCTTTATATAAGGCATTTGTTCAAAAATAGTATTTGGCACTTATCTATTGCTCTTGTTCATACAGGGGGCAATGTTCAAACATTTCACATGCTATGTTTCCTGAAGCTGTTCTCTTCATAAAATAACCCCATTACTCTAATTGCTGAAATAACAGTACTTTCCTGTTTAAATAGATCTTTAACTGTGTTCAGGAAGTCAAATGCAAAACAAGGGCTTTCATGATGATCTATTAAGACTAAATTAGCAGTTTCATTTTTGTTTCTAGAGTGCATTTATTCCCATAAAAAAATATTTCCCAGAATAGTAGAAGTAAATAGTGTGAGTACCTTGTTTATAAAAATCTAGTTTTGAAAACTGTTCCTAAAAAACCTTAATAAATGGCGACTTTATATCTAAATGGGAAATACTTAGCTGCTATAACTGGCAAAACACAAGCCACAGATAGTCTTACTTACACGGTCATTTAAAGCTTGGGAACAACACAATAGAAACAGCGAACAAATTTCACAGTTTCTTATTTGACAGGAAATGCCTTAGGTTTTGGGCTGTATTCATTTAAATAAAGCTAAACCTTACACATATATCAATGCAACTAAAGTTAAAAAATCCAAACTTTAGCCATCAAATCCTGTCAACTTCAAATACTTATGAAGGTACAATTTTTTCAATCAATATACATATAGTGTTTAATTTTTCATTTAAGGTTGATAAAGTTCTATTGAATAGATTTTTTTTTCTCTCAACAGCCAATGCATTTGTCATGTTCAATGCCCATAAATTATTCTATCTCATTGATAGACCATTGCCTCCTTCTCAGTTTTCCAGTTGTTGAGAATTTGGCCCCTGTTTAAAGTATCTTTGTATAAACATGACTTTTCCCTTTTCAGTCAATTTCCTGGAATAGATTCCTAAAATGGAAAATAAAATGAGATTTATGATTTTTATAACCAAATTGATATGCACTGTACTAATTTATTCCAATGCTAATTGCATTGTATATGAATATATTTGAATTTTTTCTTAAAGGTCTTTACAGCACTGAATTTAATATTTTCAATTTAACTTCTCAGTTCATACTGGTGAGGTATTACTTCTCAGTTTTTACTTACATTAACATTTATTAGTTAGGTTGAACCCTTTGCCAAATGTTTCTTCATTATTTGTGTTTCCTTTTGTACTTTCTGTGGATTGTCTGTCCATTCAAGACTGAATGTACTTTCATGCTTTTGTGTTCATTTCCTATATACTCTGAAAATGAAGCTTCCGTAAGACACATTTCTTGACCATTTCTCCGGATTCTTTTTTTCCTAGTATATTTATATATATATATATTTATATATTTATATATTCAATATTTATATATTCAAACTCAAGTTCCTCAACCTACTCTTATAATTAAATATGTCCAGTCTTTCATTTTCTTTTGGATTTTTTGAACTTGAAAAACTTAACTCTTTATTTTATGTGAAATGTGTGGAGTCTATTTTCTACCGATCAATTGCCCATTTTCCCAGCACCGTTCACTAAGTAATGGTTATTACTCCACTTTATTTATCAGGTTTGTTATGAAATTTCTTATATATGTATTAATTTATTTCTGGAATTTCCATTCTGTTTCACTGGCCTCTATTTCTGTTTTTAATTCTACAATTTGGTAATGTGCTTTAATTTGTTTTAAAGTCTAGTAGACTAAGTCACCTATCATTTCCCTGTTCTTTTTAAATTAGGAAAGGAAACTGATGAAGAAATATGAAATATTTCTCAATATCCCATGAAAAAACATGTATTTTTAGTACCTTTTCTATCAGTTCTTTTGTTACGTCATTTGTTTGTGTCTCATAAGTTAAAGGACATTCCTCAATCACAAGCCTTGGGCGTCTTTGTCCACCGGGTGCTGTCGAATGCTTCGTGCTGTAACAGAGAATATGTTTATGGTTGGAAGCCAATTGCTAATTTTTAACTAATAAGCTCATGTGAAAATGAGTGAGCCACTTACAGATAAGGTCAAGGTATCCCTTTTTCTTTGTTATTTCAACTTTAATGTTGTCTTCTTATGTAAAATTATCAGAAAAAAAATTTCTATTTAGATTACCTTGGTTAAAATCTCTAAGGATTTAATTTCTAATTTAACATGAAAGAAAAACTACACATCGATTGTTTTGATAAGTTATGAGAAATGATTTTAGATCACAGCTATACCTCATTATTGTGCAAAAGTGATCCTTTTTAAGTGCAGATAAATATTGTCCTATCTTTTTCCTTTTTCTTCTTTTCTCACCTTCCCCCCTTGATTATTCTTAGCCATGGCAGGGCACTGCTAAATCTATTTGAAGTAAAGCAAAAAGAGAAAAATAACTTATCCATGGTTTATAAGATTTGTAGTTAGGACATAAAATGTTGCTACTGTGTGGTAAGTGGCCTATTTACCTAGTAATGCTTAAACTAGTTAAGGCCTGATGTGGCACCCTGTCATGGAGAAAACTGATTGTGTACATGTCCTCTCAGAATGNACAAGGGCTTTCATGATGATCTATTAAGACTAAATTAGCAGTTTCATTTTTGTTTCTAGAGTGCATTTATTCCCATAAAAAAATATTTCCCAGAATAGTAGAAGTAAATAGTGTGAGTACCTTGTTTATAAAAATCTAGTTTTGAAAACTGTTCCTAAAAAACCTTAATAAATGGCGACTTTATATCTAAATGGGAAATACTTAGCTGCTATAACTGGCAAAACACAAGCCACAGATAGTCTTACTTACACGGTCATTTAAAGCTTGGGAACAACACAATAGAAACAGCGAACAAATTTCACAGTTTCTTATTTGACAGGAAATGCCTTAGGTTTTGGGCTGTATTCATTTAAATAAAGCTAAACCTTACACATATATCAATGCAACTAAAGTTAAAAAATCCAAACTTTAGCCATCAAATCCTGTCAACTTCAAATACTTATGAAGGTACAATTTTTTCAATCAATATACATATAGTGTTTAATTTTTCATTTAAGGTTGATAAAGTTCTATTGAATAGATTTTTTTTTCTCTCAACAGCCAATGCATTTGTCATGTTCAATGCCCATAAATTATTCTATCTCATTGATAGACCATTGCCTCCTTCTCAGTTTTCCAGTTGTTGAGAATTTGGCCCCTGTTTAAAGTATCTTTGTATAAACATGACTTTTCCCTTTTCAGTCAATTTCCTGGAATAGATTCCTAAAATGGAAAATAAAATGAGATTTATGATTTTTATAACCAAATTGATATGCACTGTACTAATTTATTCCAATGCTAATTGCATTGTATATGAATATATTTGAATTTTTTCTTAAAGGTCTTTACAGCACTGAATTTAATATTTTCAATTTAACTTCTCAGTTCATACTGGTGAGGTATTACTTCTCAGTTTTTACTTACATTAACATTTATTAGTTAGGTTGAACCCTTTGCCAAATGTTTCTTCATTATTTGTGTTTCCTTTTGTACTTTCTGTGGATTGTCTGTCCATTCAAGACTGAATGTACTTTCATGCTTTTGTGTTCATTTCCTATATACTCTGAAAATGAAGCTTCCGTAAGACACATTTCTTGACCATTTCTCCGGATTCTTTTTTTCCTAGTATATTTATATATATATATATTTATATATTTATATATTCAATATTTATATATTCAAACTCAAGTTCCTCAACCTACTCTTATAATTAAATATGTCCAGTCTTTCATTTTCTTTTGGATTTTTTGAACTTGAAAAACTTAACTCTTTATTTTATGTGAAATGTGTGGAGTCTATTTTCTACCAATCAATTGCCCATTTTCCCAGCACCGTTCACTAAGTAATGGTTATTACTCCACTTTATTTATCAGGTTTGTTATGAAATTTCTTATATATGTATTAATTTATTTCTGGAATTTCCATTCTGTTTCACTGGCCTCTATTTCTGTTTTTAATTCTACAATTTGGTAATGTGCTTTAATTTGTTTTAAAGTCTAGTAGACTAAGTCACCTATCATTTCCCTGTTCTTTTTAAATTAGGAAAGGAAACTGATGAAGAAATATGAAATATTTCTCAATATCCCATGAAAAAACATGTATTTTTAGTACCTTTTCTATCAGTTCTTTTGTTACGTCATTTGTTTGTGTCTCATAAGTTAAAGGACATTCCTCAATCACAAGCCTTGGGCGTCTTTGTCCACCGGGTGCTGTCGAATGCTTCGTGCTGTAACAGAGAATATGTTTATGGTTGGAAGCCAATTGCTAATTTTTAACTAATAAGCTCATGTGAAAATGAGTGAGCCACTTACAGATAAGGTCAAGGTATCCCTTTTTCTTTGTTATTTCAACTTTAATGTTGTCTTCTTATGTAAAATTATCAGAAAAAAAATTTCTATTTAGATTACCTTGGTTAAAATCTCTAAGGATTTAATTTCTAATTTAACATGAAAGAAAAACTACACATCGATTGTTTTGATAAGTTATGAGAAATGATTTTAGATCACAGCTATACCTCATTATTGTGCAAAAGTGATCCTTTTTAAGTGCAGATAAATATTGTCCTATCTTTTTCCTTTTTCTTCTTTTCTCACCTTCCCCCCTTGATTATTCTTAGCCATGGCAGGGCACTGCTAAATCTATTTGAAGTAAAGCAAAAAGAGAAAAATAACTTATCCATGGTTTATAAGATTTGTAGTTAGGACATAAAATGTTGCTACTGTGTGGTAAGTGGCCTATTTACCTAGTAATGCTTAAACTAGTTAAGGCCTGATGTGGCACCCTGTCATGGAGAAAACTGATTGTGTACATGTCCTCTCAGAATGTCC
Organism: Neotragus pygmaeus; assembly: GCA_006410875.1. NCBI lineage: Eukaryota > Metazoa > Chordata > Mammalia > Artiodactyla > Bovidae > Neotragus > Neotragus pygmaeus. The sequence goes on along the minus strand of SJYV01021059.1, from coordinate 698,935 downwards.
AAGTGGGCAGTTAGTTATTCAGTAGCAGACAGGGAAAAAAGCACATTGGGAATTAAAAAAAAAAAACACTAAAAAAAAGGCCTTTTCTTTCCCCCCAATCTTTCTGTTTTCTTCTCTCTTTCCCTCTTATTTCATGTTCCCTTCTCTGCTTAGTCCTTTCACAGTTAAAGTGATTATTAGCCCATCACTGTAAAGAGAAAACACAACTTCTACCTTGGTCTTTGAGATGATTTTGATACAGTTGAAGAGTTGTGTAACAAATATTTAATATGTGTATCAAAGACATTGGTTTGGTTATTTTTACTTTTCCACCTGTAAGGAACAAGAGTATTTTGAATACTATCAAATGTAGAAGCTAGGTTACGAAAAACATTTGTGGTATTGTTTGGAAAAGCAGCCATTAAAATTTAAAAAGCTAAAAAAAAAATCTAAAAAGGATGACTTTTGCCTCCTATGTTTTGGAAAAAGCTGGTAAGAGATCTATCCAGTTTATGAGAACTTAGCATGTAGGCCTTTTTGCTGTAGAAGTTTTGGAAGTTAGTTTCTGTGGCCACTGTTAGTAAAACTACATCGGATACTTCAGAAAAAATGCTCAGTGAAAGGGGACTTGTTCAGTCAGCTTTTTCAGCTCAGTGAAGTTGCTACAGGAGTGTTCCTGCTCTTGAGTATATTTTCCTTTTCTTCTGTTCTCTGACATCCTTACCAAGGACCTGTTTGTCTGCAAGGGGCTCAATCCTGAGAAGTTTTAAGGAAGGAGATTGACGTTTTCTTCTCCCAATCCATGTTCAACTGTTGGAAAATGTGCCTTTAAGCCAAACCCTCTAATTATCCTTTATTCTCCATCACTGTGTTCAAACTTTCTTTTCTTTTAGCCAAAGAAAACTTTTTCTCTTAACAGCTTCTCAGTATGACAGTTTTCTTGAACACCAGCCTTACCTTAATTTCAAGCGCGATAGCACCACTCTGTATAGGTAACTTGCAGGCAAGTGTTTTTGCTGCCCCACAGGTTGTATAACAGGATGAATAGCTCCAACAATATATCCTTTAAGATAGTAGTCTTCCACTTTTGTTGCTATATCAAGAATGGAATTTATCTTGATGACTTCTGGGTTTGGCGAAGCTGAAATATCAAATGCAAAGAGACATTTGCACATTCATAAAGTTGAACTACACATTATTTCTATCTATGTGTGATAATACTAATGAACAGAAAACACACTCTTTCATATGACTTAATCTCAAATAATGTTACACTACCAGGGATTACATATTTTCTAAATTAATTCCAGAAAAAAAAGCAAAATGGCACCCCACTCCAGTACTCTTGCCTGAAAAATCCCATGGATGAAAGAGCCTGGTAGGCTGCAGTCCATGGGATCGCTAAGTCGGACATGACTAAGCGACTTCGCTATCACCTTTCGCTTTCATGCATTGGAGAAGGAAATGGCAACCCACTCCAGTGTTCTTGCCTGGAGAATCCCAGGGAGGGAGGAGCCTGGTGGGCTGCCGTCTATGGGGTTGCTCAGAGTCAGACACGACTGAAATGACTTAGCTTAGCAATCTTTAAAGCTGGCAGATATATAGTATTACCAATATGTCTTAAAGTGGAAATACAATACCTTGTATATATATATGTATGCTTCAATTTCAATTAAGGCAGTTTTATATTTTAGGATTTCATTTGAGTGACTATATTTCCATTAATAGATATAAAAGACATATATAGAAGAAACAGTATTAGGTTTAGAAGCCAACTGTTTTTATGACTCTGGACAAGATGAGATGTAAAATTTCTTAAGAGTGATATTCATACAAATCTAAAGATTAAAAATGGAAGAAATGATATTTGTTAAGCAAGAATTGTTAAGTGCTTTCTTATTTCCAATTACACTCCAGAAACATCATGTTTTAAGTTTCTCTGGGAAACTAAAAACATGATTTCTTATGGCATTTACATAAATATTTGAGTAAAGAAATTGAAAAAGTAAAGGTACCCAGAAGTTCTTTTTAATAAGCAAAAATTCTAAATATAAAGAAAATTTAAATGCAAAATTTGGTATGCAGTTGAACCATCCCTTTGAAGCAGGACAAATCTGTAGAAACTATAGAAAAGTAGAATCTGTATAGTTTTCAGTAAAAGGAAAAGGGTGTGTTATATGGGAAATGAATATTTTTTCAGTATTAACTTTAAAAACAACTTCATTTTCTGTAACATTATCTCTCACGTTCTGGAAAACCACCAAGAATTAATAGCTATAAATAGAGCTGTAATTTGGTTATCTCTTGAGTAACAAAACATGAAATTAACTCCAGGTATGGGTAGAACTGGTTGTTGGCCTTCTGTTAGTGTGGTCAGTGCTGTCCAGCAAAGAGCTGCTGCCACTGCCCAAACACAGGAAGTAGGTTAAGAAGCAGACAAGGAAGAAGGGTCAGAGGAAATCCCCATGGCCTCTTACATTCAGATCCACGCGATGGAACAGAAACACACCACTTGGGTTCATGTGGGTTCATGCCAACTTTTCAAATGAAAATAAAGCACTCCAAGAAAAGTTATATAAACCATGATGAATCCATTTACTCAAATGTTCATCCTTTTTTGGATTTAAACTAATCTATATACAATATATTTTCATCATTATGAATAGGAATAAAAACAAAGAGTGATCCTGGTCTTGGAAGAAACAGCTGGATTTTGTTGCAAAATGACCCAGTTCTGCCTGCTTGTGTGGCAATCACTCTGTGATTCATTTGGTTTTATTTTTTTAATATTTAACTACCAACCCTGATTTCCAAACAAAGGAACTAAGAAACTATAAAAGAGAATAAACTGTTAAGACTAAGGAATGAAATGTAGCCTAAACTTATTTTTAGACGTCTATACTAATCCTATACAGTTCTAAAGAAAATTTCAGTCTTTTAATGGATCTCATTACTTATTGTAGAAAATGGAAATACTTAGCATAATACAGAAGAATCTTCAGAGTCTGGCCTCTATGTACGTACTCAAGCCTTCAGTCTTGTTGTTCTTCTCCTTGTACGTCTTGCTTTGGCAGGACTGAATTACTGGTGTTCCTGAGTTAGGCACACTATTTCATGCCTACAGACTTTCATTTCCTTTCCTGCTCCCCAAGCTGAGTTAATCACCCCTTCCTCTGTGCTGTGCATCATACTAGTTCCCTTACCAAACTATATTATAGTTACTTGTTTATATATCTGGCTCTGCTGTTCGTCTGATAATTCCTTATGGGCATAAAACCAGAATCACTTACCATGAGTAGAAAGTTACATGTGAATAAATGCAACAAAAAGAAAACACTTACCAGATTCTAGTGGGAGACTGTTATCTGCCAAAGGCTGAGCTACACAGCCCTGCTCTATCTTTGTCGAAAGGGAGAATTAGCCGTCTAACTCTAAACTGATTAGATGGCTTGAAAAGAACTGAAAAGAACACAGCTTTCTGGTTATGAGATTCAATGATAGTTAATTCTGTCTGTGTGTACAACTTAAAGGCATCTTATGTTTAGTGCTAAGTCTTTTGGTAGAGGCTTGGAGCACCTACTTGGATAGAAGTAGCAAGGAAAGAGTGATGGCCTGCAAGGGGGCAGAGGACATCAGAGGGAATAAAATTATAAAACTAGATAAAAGAACTATAAAAACTTTACAGTCTGAAGTCACTTAAAATACCTTCTACACTTCACTGGCCCACTTGATGATGATAATGAAGTCATTCCCTCCATTCTATTGTTTCACAACACTGTTTTCAAAGGCAGACTTTTGTAGCACGTTAAATGCAATCATGGAGAAGATGGCTATAACAGAATGACATTAGTGCTCAAAGAGATTTCCATTCAGGTAGAGAATGTATTTCTGAGGAACACCCTGTTCTCTGGTGATGTCAGAGAAATTTTGTTACAACAGAACAAATCCAGTTTTTCTGGTCTAATCTACATCCTCTTGCACTCTCAGTGAAGTAAGATTATTGTCTTGAGTTCAATGCAAAATAATGTTAATGCACAAAACACAAACATAGAAACAGAGAGAAGTTTTGGGAGGAATTACAAACTAGGAAGTCCAAGAAAGCCACAAAGGGGGTAAAGAAAAGTTGTACATCAATACTTATAAGCATATCTTAGCATAAGTTTTTGTAAAGATCATATCACTTTGGGCCCAGTGCTTTACATTAATTATTCAACTGTCTCAAATGTGCATGTTCTTCTATTTGGAGATCTATGTGTCATTTGATAAATCGCACTCAGCATAGACATGACAATTACCGTAAGTGCTTAAAATATACTTATTAAAGGACCAGCTGTATGAAAAATTGTTTGTAACATTAACGTATTCAGTGAACAGAGCTACGGGGTGCTCATGAAGCAGCAGTTCAGAAAATAGATTCTATGGAGAATTCCCTGGTGGTCCAGTGGTTAGGACTCTGCACTTTCACTTTCACTGCTGAGGGCTGGCAAGGTACTTTGCACCAATGTGCCTCAGTTTCCTCATCTGTGAGGTGAGAATAATATAGGTGAGAATAATATATAATAATAATAATATAGAGAATAATATAGTCTCTATAGGGTTGTTAGGTTTGAATAAATTTATAAGTTTATATTTGTTCCTAGAAAGTGTCTGGCATGTAGCTAGCATGTGCTATACAACTGTTGGCGGCTTTGTTAAATAAAGTCCTTTCCTGCAGATAGAGGGGCAGCACACTATTCTCGCTGTTAGCATTAGGATCAGGAAGCAAATCACCTGGGCTCAAATTATGCCATGTACTAGATCTGGAATCAGTTACTTTGCCTTTCCGAGGTGGGGACCTTTTAACTTCATAGAGTAGCTTTGATAGTAACTGTAAAACATGAGCCCAGGGCCTGGTACAAAATAAACACACAGACATCAGAGATGTGTCTCTCTGTTGGTGGCCTAGCTCAGAAAATATGGTTTTGAATGGAAGCTGTTCTCAGAGACAAGTCATTGTTGGTTTAAAAAAAAATCTCTAGGAAGAAGTTCATTGTAGAGATCTGGACTTATTTCAAAAGCCCAGCCTGGCTCACTGCCTGTATAATTCTAGATCAGAGGCCCTTATCTCACACTCTAGACCTTAAATCCCTAAGTCACCCTGTAGATTAGGTGTCCCCAGCTCACGCTACAGACCAGGGTCCCTAACTCACATCGATCTACTCCATGGAGTCCCAGACTCACATGTCCAAAGGTACCAGCCTGATAAAACAAAGAAAGGGGCTGTGCGGAGAAGGGACCTGGGGAAGACTTAATACCTCATCTGAGAGTGCAGCAGCCCTGGTCCAGTAGTTGCCATGTGACCATGTGGGCCCAGTGTCACTGAATCTTCTTCTTAGTGGAGACAGGAGGATGGTGGTGAGAAGAGGGCTGGGATTCACTCTGTTGGCAGATTGTCTTTCTTATCTGACATTGTCACTTACTTTAAACATGCCATTATTTTCTCCCATTCCGTAGGCTGTCTTCTCACCTTGCTTATAGTTTCCTTTGTTGTGCAGAAGCTTTTAATTTTAATTAGACCCCATTTGTTTATTTTTGCTTTTATTTCCAGTATTCTGGGAGGGGGATCATAGAGGATTCTGCTGCAATTTATGTCGGAGAGTGTTTTGCCTATATTCTCCTCTAGGAGTTTTATAGTTTCTGGTCTTATATTTAGATCTTTAATCCATTTTGAGTTTATTTTTGTGTATGGTGTGAGAAAGTGTTCTAGTTTCATTCTTTTACAAGTGGTTGACCAGTTTTCCCAGCACCACTTG
>SJYV01021059.1:642025-680976 GCA_006410875.1 Neotragus pygmaeus | reverse complement strand
AAAAAAAAAAGTGTAGGAAAGGGACACACACACACACACATACACAGGGAGTGGAACTAAATGGAAAACAAACTGTTCAAGATAATTATAGCCACTATAACACAGGGCACTGAAAATTTCAAAGGGTCTCCTGCCCCTCTGGGACTAACTCCCTGTCCCATGTTCTCTACTGGGAAAAACAGAGGAGAACAATGTAAGAGACAGGCTCTTCATGAGCACACACAGCTGTCGCCACCAGACCATTTTGTTTCCTGGAAGGTTGCTCACTGCACATGGCCTCTGAGAGGCAGAAGATGTCACTATTCAGTAGTCCTTACAGCAACTCCAGGTCAGAATGGCTGGGGCTAAACCTAGAAGGCTGGTGTGCTTTAACCCCCATGTGACTCACTTCTCTATACACTAGAGGAATAGGTGGGGGTGAGATATAACAGAAGAGAACAAGGTGATTTGTGGAGCTGGGCTGATACTGAATTTTGGCTTCTGAAGCAAAGGCAGAGACACAAACAAAACAAAACCAAAAACATGTGGAAGAATCGGAGAGAAAGCGAACACCAGGAGACTAGGCGCCTGGACCAAATAGGAACCAGGTGCAACTTTAAAATACATGCTTGCTTTCTGAGTTAGCATTTGCAAACTATGCCCGTATCTCTACTTTATATTGTAATACTCTATCATCTCATCCAAACACGTAGAGTGAAAGGTAGAAATTTTACTTCTTTCACAGAGAAAAGGGCTTCTAATAATAACAAAACCAAAATGACTTCTGAAGAAAACTGTAGATTTTTCTGATTCAAGGATGGTTGCATTTAAACAAATTTGTTTGACATTGCTAACACTGTTGTGAAGAAATAAATCAGAAAAAAAATTAAAGTTACTTTAAGACTTATGGGGATTTGTGCAGCAAATCTTAAAGCACAGATCAGAATGGCTCTGGCCTAATATTTATGAACAGATAAGGTTTTGAGGTTAAGGAAAATATGTGTTGTGTCCTTGAATTTATAAAAATCAGTCCTAAAAATTAATTGACAATGACAATCAATGAAGAAAATATAGCACCACATTACAAATATTTTCTCAAATGATGGTTTTTGAAAAAGTATAGAAAAATTCATTTGAGTAGTCACTTCTCTGATTATCACCATTATCTTTATCTACTTTTAACTTTCATCATTTAAAAGAAAAGTAAGAATATTGACAGTTTTCCTTTTGTTAGCCTTAACCTTAGGTAAAAATGGAAAAGTAAATACATTAAAAAATATATGCACAGACTTTGCATATGCCTCTAGAAGGGAGTTTGTTTGCTGGCTAGCTCAGTTTTTGACAAAGAAAAATGGGCTGCTCTTGCTATTTGCACAAAGATGCGCTGTTTACAGAACAAACCAAAAAATGGAGAATTTGTATTTAAAAGAAATTAATATCCAACCTGATTTATACTTTAGTATAAATCTATTAACTTATAAAATGTGCAGCTTATTAGAATTTAAAAGCATAACTTGCCAATAAGAACTTAATACTAATATCTGCACATTCTAATAGCAAGCAAGACACTCAACTTCATTTTTAGTATCCTATAATTAAAGACATACTTCTGCTTTTTAAAAACTAAGTTTTATCAATGTCATTGTACAGTAAAGTTTCCAAAAGAAGTGAGGTAAAGTATTTGTGAAGTCGAGCTGCCTCTATTCCGTGCACAAGGCTGCCATCTGGGCTTGTTTATTTGTGTTTCCAACTTTCTGGAACAGGGAGTTTCTCTGTTAGAGACCGGGTATCAAGCAAAGGAAGTATCTTACAGAAGGCTATAGTTTTTTCTTTTCTACTGTATTTTCAAACTTCAGGTTTAGTTTGGTCAAAAATATCAAATGACTTAGCACAATCACAACATTTAACACAGTTGGAGGCCTCAAAATTGTCTTAGCAAATATTCTTCCACATGATGCAAGTAACATTTCCTACATGCCACCTTCTTGTGCCTTTCAGATCTTTTTCAAAACATAAACTGTCATTAAGGCTATAGCTACTTGGCCGAGAAAGCAAGCGTTTTTCATGTATCCTTCTACAAATAAGCATTTGATTTAAAAGTGAAAGAACTGGTTCCAAGCAGTTTTTCTAATTTTATAAAGTACACATGAGCCAAATTTACAAAAAACAAAGCAAGCAGAACTGAAATCTTTCAGAATGTAATTAAGAAACAAAGCATTATTGTTAGATTGATTGCACAATCTAATTATGAAGCACCATGTAAAAAGCCACAAACCAACCCTTTAAAAAACTAGTAGTCCTTTATCTTTGAAATCTTTCATTTAACAAATGAAATAGAAGCAAAAATACCTTGTAATGTAAAGTCCAGCAATACATATTCGTAAGCAAATTCTGTCTTTGTTTCCACTTGCTGTCTCTTCAGGGTAGAAAATATTTTTCCAGGGCTGCTATCATCAGGGTCTTCTAGCTTTCTAAGTCCGCACCCCATGGCAAAATCTGTAAGGAATTAAATTGCAGGATAGGGGAGGGAGACCAGCAAACTGTGTTGTTTAAGCTGCAAAAAGAAAGTTACAGACTTAACTGCTTGGATTTTTTCCTCTAAAACATAGATACTCAAAAAGAAAACATTTGAGTCCAAAGAAAGGAGCTGCAGATTTTTTCTATCCATTTTTCTGTAAAGTCGCTGAACCCATGATGAAGCTACAGCTCTGGGAGGCTGGGCTTGATCTTAGTAGAAACATTCAAGCTGCTTCAACTTAGCGGAGAATTTCCATGCCACGTCAATTTACAGCCAGCCCCCTACCAGAGTTGTGTCGCTCAGGGCACCAACAGTGCTTTGTCTATTCCACTATTCCAGTTGGCTGGATGATAAAGAAGGTGTCCAGAAACAGAAATAAAAAGGCAAAAGTGCAAATCAGATGGAAATACCTACAAGTAGAGGCTATATTCAGACATAGTGGCATGCAATTCTTTTTCTGTTTCCTCATTTCCCTCTTTCTTGCGCCCACCCCCTCCTTCCTCCCTGCTACTACCAAGAAAGCAAAAGGAGAGAGAGAGAGAGAATGAAAAAAAATGGATTCTCAATATGGTTGGAAACAAAAATCATTTCCAGAAAGGAAGTCAGGAAACTATTTCTGGAGTCTAGAAGGAAAAAAGTTAAAGTTAAAAAAAATTCCATTCTTAGTCTTTAGATAGCACTTTTGAGGATTTCTTTTCACATAAAGGTTTTTGTTGTTGTTGTTGGAAAAATCATATACTAAACTGTCACAAATAAAATGTTTACATTAAACAATAAAAAGATTTAACTGCAAAGAAGAGACATTAATGTGGATTATTAATTTCACTAACATCTATAAAGTTTAAAATATTCTGTTAGAAGACTTTTGATAGTAACTAACACTTCCACAGGTCCCAGAGTATCCTCAATTAAACAACAATTGACAACTTGATTCATTCAGCCTTACAAGTTGCTATTTACCTGAAGTCAAGAACAATTCATAATGGAACGATGTAATGAGTGTTACTGTATTTTACCATTTACATATCATTCTGATGAGTATGGCATACTCATCAGAACTGTGAGCCCTGGAATCAGACTACCTGGGTTCAAATACAACTTCTAATGTCTGCTAGAGACGTGATCTTGGGCAAGTTACGGACCTCCCAAGTTTCAATTTCCTCCCCTGTAAAATGGAGTTAATAATAGTACTTACCTTACAGGCTTGTTATGAAGGTTGAAAGAGATAATCTTATCTCATATCTTAACATCATGATTGGCAAATAGCATAAAATAAATTTGTTAATGTGCTTTTACATTATAAAACAGGGTTGAGAATAGTAATAGAAAGGAAGTGATTCTGCTACCATTCTCATTATTTACAAAGCAAATCTTGATCANTAATCTTATCTCATATCTTAACATCATGATTGGCAAATAGCATAAAATAAATTTGTTAATGTGCTTTTACATTATAAAACAGGGTTGAGAATAGTAATAGAAAGGAAGTGATTCTGCTACCATTCTCATTATTTACAAAGCAAATCTTGATCAATTTCAGATTTTATAGAACACAAGCTTGAAAAGATTTTTCAGTTACATCGAAGAGTGCACATGAAAACTCTCAAAAAGGGATAGATTATTTAGTTTCTAGATCACTGTGAACTCTTGTCTCTTCTTTCTGCCTTCTTTAAACAGCTTACTTCTCAGAAGTGTTTTTTAACAGAGGAAAATTCCATAGTCTTTCATTCTCAAGGATGAGCAGGGTTGGTCATAAGCAACTTCTGGGTAAATTTGGCTAAAAAGACAGTGGACTCTGATCTAGTGTGACTGATTTGACTATTCCCAATGCTTCCATAACTCTCATTTTTCATGTTCTCTTTTGCTATGAGCTCTAGAATGGCACAAATAGAATATTTGAAGCTCACTAATCAAGATTGCGGGAGAAATATCAATAACTTCAGGTATGCAGATGACGCCACTCTTATGGTTATGGCAGAAAGTGAAGAGGAGCTAAAAAGCCTCTTGATGAAAGTGAAAGAGGAGAGTGAAAAAGTTNTGAGAGTCCCTTGGACTGCAAGGAGATCCACCCAGTCCATTCTGAAGGAGATCAACCCTGGGATTTGTTTGGAAGGAATGATGCTAAAGCTAAAACTCCAGTACTTTGGCCACCTAATGAGAAGAGTTGCCTCATTGGAAAAAACTCTGATGCTGGGAGGGACTGGGGGCAGGAGGAAAAGGGACTGACAGAGGATGAGATGGCTGGATGGCATCACGGACTCGATGGACGTGAGTCTGAGTGAAGTCCGGGAGATGGTGATGAACAGGGAGGCCTGGTGTGCTGCGATTCATGGGGTCGTAGAGAGTTGGACACAAATGAGCGACTGAACTGAACTGAACTGAACTGAAGCTTTTGTTTGTTATCACACATCTTTGCTCCATATCTCTTTAATGCTTGTACATTTTTAGACAAATACTTTTGGTTAAAGAATGTCTTGCATCTCCAACTTGTACTTAAGAAAAACGTACATTTCTTCAATAATATATTTTTCCATTTGAAAAAAATGTTTTCTGGTTTTGTTATTTTGTTTTTTAAATAAACTTGGTATTTTAGAATAATATTAGATTCACAGAAAAATTGAGTGGAAAGTACAGAAAGTTTCTATAAATCCTCTTATCCCCACTCAGGCACAACCTTCCACTAACACCCAGCACCATTGTGGCACTGTTATGGTGCATTTGTTACAATCAATCACACATCACTGATACATCATTATTATTCAGAGTCCTTAGATGACGTTAGGGTTCATTCCTAGTGTTGTACCTTTTGACAAATAGGTACAGCAAATTTTTGACAAATATATATTGACATATATCCACCATTGCAGTATCATATAGAATTGTTTTCACTGTCTTAAAAATCTGTGCTCTACCTATTCATCCCATCTTTATTTCTTGTTTAACTTTTGATGTATCTGCTAATTGTAATATAAATGGTAAAATAGTCAGTTCTTTCCCCTCTCTGATATTCAACTGTCACAATCATATTTGTTTTCATAGATAATCTTTTACCTGTCGTGTATCCCCAGGTTTGTTGTATATTGAGTAATTACATTAAGTAGGATACATTTCTGGAATAAATGTTTTTTAACATTGGTCATTTTTTTCTATTGATTTATATTTGCTGTCAATTATAGATTTCAGGGACAGTTTTCAGTTCTGTACTGTATAGGGGGTTTTCCCAAGTGCAGACTCTTATGTGGCTAGATATGATGAAGATATAATATCAGTTGTCTATGTTCCAGTATGGCCCCAGTTAGTCTTTGAATGAATGAATGAATGAGTTTTGTGAAACCATTCTCCATAATTTGTTGTTCAGTTGCTAAGCAGTGTGTGACCCTATGGACTGCAGCATGCCAGGCTGCCCTGTCCTTCACTGTCTCCTGGAGTTTGCTCAAACTCATGCCAATTGAGTCAGTGACGCCATCCAACCATTTCAACCTCTGTCACCCTCTTCTCCTCCTGCCCTCAATCTTTCCCAGCATCAGGGTCTTTTCCAATCAGTTATCTTCTTCACACTAGGTGGCCAAATATTGGAGCTACAGCTTGAGCATCAGTCCTTCCAATGAAAATTCAGGGTGGATTTTCTTTAAGATTGACTGGTTTGATCTCCTTGCAGACCAAGGGACTCTCAAGAGTCTTCTCCAGAACCACAGTTCAAAAGCATTATTTCTTTGGTGCTCAGCTTTCTTTATACTTGGTAGCATATTATTCTTGTGGTAACTACTCAAGTTTGGAACATGTGAGTTCACTGAAGTCTTAAAGCTTCTAAGAGATACGTATCATCCAACCCATTCCGTACAGAGAAAAGTTTTTGCATAATGATAAAATTTTAAAATTCAATCTATTTTAGGTGGTCTTGATCCAAAAAAGAGGGCTTCTCTGGTGGTTCAGTGGTAAAGAATCCGCCTGCCACTGCAGGAGACTCAGGAGACTTGGGTTTGATCCCTGGGTCAGGAAGATCCCCTGGAGGAGGAAATGGCAACCTACTCCAGTATTCTTGCCTGGGAAATTCCATGGACAGAGGAGCTTGTTGGGCTATAGTCCATAGGGGTCACAAAGAGTTGAAAGTGATTCTGCATGCAAGCAAGGCAAAAAAAAAAAAAAAAACAACAACCCTCAAAACAACCAGTTTTATGAAATGCCTACTATATAGTAAGGCACTATGTAGACACAAAGATCAAAAAGCCAGTTTATATTCTCCAGAATTCACAACCTAGCAGACCAACATTGAGTTTTAACTATTTAATGTAAGGTTAGATTCAAAGTGTAGTCAAATTTCCTAAGTAATTAATGATTTATTAAAAGCACCGTGCTGTGTGCTTAGTTGCTCAGTCCTGTCTGACTCTTTGCGACCCCACAGACTGCAGCCTGCCAGGCTCCTCTGTCCATGGGACTCTCCAGGCAAGAATATTGGAGTGGGTTGCCATGCCCTTCTCCAGGGGATCTTCCCGACCCAGGGATTGAACCCACGTCTCTTACGTCTACCTGCATTGGCAGGCAGGTTCTTTGCCACTAGCATAACCTGGGGAGCCCCCTACTTCTGTTTAGGGAAATGCAAATCAAGACCACAGTGAGATAAGATTTTATTACAGTAAAATGCAAGCAATAAAAAGTTTACCATTTTACCACTTATTTTTTATAATTTATTGGAAGAAAATTGCTTTAAAATTTTGTGTTGGTTTCACTGTACAACACAGTTCAGCCATAATTATATGTATATCACATCCCTCCCTCCTCTTCTCCCACTTCAGCCTTCTAGGTCATCAGAGTACCAGGCTGAGCAGCATGTGTTACAAGCAACTTCTTACCAGCTATTTTATACATGGTAGTGTATATATGTTGATGCCACTTTGTCTATTCATCCCACTCTCTCCTTCCCCTGCTATATTCACAATTCTGTTCTCTATATCTGCATCTCCATTCCTTCCTTGCAAACAAGTTCATCAATTTCATTTTTCTAGATTCCATATATGTGCATTAATATATGATATTTGTTTTTCTCTGACTTGCTTCACTCTGTGTAACAGGGTCTAGTTTAATCCACCTCACTAGAACTGACTCAAATTCATTTTTTATGGCTGAGTAATATTCCATTATATGTATGTACCACATCGTCTTTATCCATTCATCTGTTGATGGACATCTATGTTGCTTCCATGTCCTAGATATTGTAAATAGTGTTGCTATGAACATTGGGAAGACATATGTCTTTTTCTATTATGGTGGGATTGCTGGGTCATATGCTAGTTTTATTCTTAGTTTTTTAAGGAATCTCCATACTGTTTTCCATAGTGGTTATATTAATTTACATTCCCACCAACAGTGTAAGAGGGTTTTCTTTTCTCCACATCCTCTCTAGCATTTATTCTTTGTAGATTTTTCAATGATGGTCATTCTGACCGGTGTGAGGTGATACCTCATTGTAGTTTTAATTTGCATTTCTCCAATAATGAGCAATGCTGAGCATATTTTCATGTGTTTATTGGCCACCTGTATGTTTTCTTTGGAGAAATGTCTGTTTTATTCTGCCTATTTTTTGATTGGGCTATTTGTTTTTCTGATATTGAGTTATATGAGCTGCTTATATATTTTGGAGATTAATCCTTTGTCAGTTATTTCATTGGCAATTATTTTCTCCCATTCTCAGGGTTGTCTTTTAACCTTGTTGTTTCCTTTGCTGTACAAAAGATTTTAAGTTTAATTAGGTCTCATTTGTTTGTTTATGTTTTTATTTGCATTACTCTAGGTGGGGGGGTCAAAGAGGATCTTGCTGTGATTTACGTCAGAGTGTACTGCCTACATTTTCCACAACGCTTTATAGTTTCTCGCCTTACATTAATGTCTTTAATCCATTTTTGACTTTGTTTTTGTGTATGGTGTTAAAAAGTGTTCTAGTTTCATTCTTTTATATATAGCTGTACAGTTTTTCCAGCATAACTTATTGAAAAGGCTGTATTTTATTTACTGAATACTCATGAATTCTTTGTCAAAGAGATGCCCATAGGTGTGTGAGTTTATTTCTGGGTTTTCTATCTTGTTCCATTGGTCTATATTTCTGTTTTTATGCCTGTACCTTACTGTCTTGATGACTATAGCTTTGTAGTATAGTTTGAGGTCAGCAAGGTTGATTCTCCAGCTCCATTTTTCTTTCTCAAGATTTCTTTGAGAGGCTTTCCAAGTGTTGCTAGTGGTAGAGAACCCACTTGCCAATGCAGGAGACATAAGAGACATGAGTTTGATCCCTGGGTTGGGAAGATCCCCTGGAGGAGGGCATGGCTTGAGAAAAAAAAGATTGCTTTGGCTATTCGGGGGTCTTGTGTGTTTCTATACAAATTGTGAAAAATTTTGTTCTAGTTCTGTGAAAAATACCCTTGGTAATTTGATAGGGTTTGCACTGAATTGATAGATTGCTTTGGGTGTGCAGACTCAGTTGTGTCTGACTCCTTGTGACCCCATGGACTGTGGTCTGCCAGGCTCCTCCATCTACGTAATTTTCCAGGCAAGAATACTCGAGTGAGTTGCCATATCTTATAATCAATTTCATAGTATTGATAATTCCAATCCAAGAATATGGTATATCTGTTTGTGTCATCTTTGATTTCATCAAGTGTCTTATGGTTTTCGTATACAGTCTTTTGTCTCTTAAGGTAGGTTTATTCTTAAGTATTTCATTCTTTTTGCTGCAATGGTGAAGGGATTGTTTTCTTAATTTCTCTTTCTGATTTTTCATTGTTAGTGTATAGGAAGAATGCAAGACATTTCTGTGTATTAATTTTATATCTTGTGACTTTACTGTATTAATTGATTAGCTCTAGTAATTTTCTGGTAGCTTCTTTAGGGTTTCATTTTAACTATTTTAAAGTGTACAATTCAGTGGCATTAAGGACAGTTGATCATTGAGCAACATGGGGGTTAGGAGCACAAACCTCCATATAGTGGAAAATTTGAGTGTAACTTTATAGTAAGCTGTTCTGCATAAGTGGATTCAACCAACAGCGAATTGTGTAGTGTGTATTTAAAAATCTGCATATAAGTGGATAAATCCATGTTGTTCAAGGGTCAGCTGTACATTCACAGTGCTGTACAATGATTATTATTTAGCTCTAGAATTTTTTATTACCCCCCACAAAGTAAACTCTATCCTTTAAGCATTCACTTTCCTTCCATTCCAACCCTCCTTTACCCCAAGGCAACCACTAGTATGTGTTTTTGTGCATTTCATATAAATGGAATATAAAACATGTGGTCATTTGTGTCTGGTTACTTTTAAAGATTTATCTGTGTGGTGGTATTTATCAGCTGTATAATATTCCACTGCCTGGATATTTGATTATCTAGTCATGAGAACATAGATATTTGGGTTGTTTCTACCTTTTGGTTATTGAGACTAGTGTTTCTATGAATATTAGTGAGATAACTCATTTTATACTTATTTGACTGTCANTCTTTGCGACCCCACAGACTGCAGCCTGCCAGGCTCCTCTGTCCATGGGACTCTCCAGGCAAGAATATTGGAGTGGGTTGCCATGCCCTTCTCCAGGGGATCTTCCCGACCCAGGGATTGAACCCACGTCTCTTACGTCTACCTGCATTGGCAGGCAGGTTCTTTGCCACTAGCATAACCTGGGGAGCCCCCTACTTCTGTTTAGGGAAATGCAAATCAAGACCACAGTGAGATAAGATTTTATTACAGTAAAATGCAAGCAATAAAAAGTTTACCATTTTACCACTTATTTTTTATAATTTATTGGAAGAAAATTGCTTTAAAATTTTGTGTTGGTTTCACTGTACAACACAGTTCAGCCATAATTATATGTATATCACATCCCTCCCTCCTCTTCTCCCACTTCAGCCTTCTAGGTCATCAGAGTACCAGGCTGAGCAGCATGTGTTACAAGCAACTTCTTACCAGCTATTTTATACATGGTAGTGTATATATGTTGATGCCACTTTGTCTATTCATCCCACTCTCTCCTTCCCCTGCTATATTCACAATTCTGTTCTCTATATCTGCATCTCCATTCCTTCCTTGCAAACAAGTTCATCAATTTCATTTTTCTAGATTCCATATATGTGCATTAATATATGATATTTGTTTTTCTCTGACTTGCTTCACTCTGTGTAACAGGGTCTAGTTTAATCCACCTCACTAGAACTGACTCAAATTCATTTTTTATGGCTGAGTAATATTCCATTATATGTATGTACCACATCGTCTTTATCCATTCATCTGTTGATGGACATCTATGTTGCTTCCATGTCCTAGATATTGTAAATAGTGTTGCTATGAACATTGGGAAGACATATGTCTTTTTCTATTATGGTGGGATTGCTGGGTCATATGCTAGTTTTATTCTTAGTTTTTTAAGGAATCTCCATACTGTTTTCCATAGTGGTTATATTAATTTACATTCCCACCAACAGTGTAAGAGGGTTTTCTTTTCTCCACATCCTCTCTAGCATTTATTCTTTGTAGATTTTTCAATGATGGTCATTCTGACCGGTGTGAGGTGATACCTCATTGTAGTTTTAATTTGCATTTCTCCAATAATGAGCAATGCTGAGCATATTTTCATGTGTTTATTGGCCACCTGTATGTTTTCTTTGGAGAAATGTCTGTTTTATTCTGCCTATTTTTTGATTGGGCTATTTGTTTTTCTGATATTGAGTTATATGAGCTGCTTATATATTTTGGAGATTAATCCTTTGTCAGTTATTTCATTGGCAATTATTTTCTCCCATTCTCAGGGTTGTCTTTTAACCTTGTTGTTTCCTTTGCTGTACAAAAGATTTTAAGTTTAATTAGGTCTCATTTGTTTGTTTATGTTTTTATTTGCATTACTCTAGGTGGGGGGGTCAAAGAGGATCTTGCTGTGATTTACGTCAGAGTGTACTGCCTACATTTTCCACAACGCTTTATAGTTTCTCGCCTTACATTAATGTCTTTAATCCATTTTTGACTTTGTTTTTGTGTATGGTGTTAAAAAGTGTTCTAGTTTCATTCTTTTATATATAGCTGTACAGTTTTTCCAGCATAACTTATTGAAAAGGCTGTATTTTATTTACTGAATACTCATGAATTCTTTGTCAAAGAGATGCCCATAGGTGTGTGAGTTTATTTCTGGGTTTTCTATCTTGTTCCATTGGTCTATATTTCTGTTTTTATGCCTGTACCTTACTGTCTTGATGACTATAGCTTTGTAGTATAGTTTGAGGTCAGCAAGGTTGATTCTCCAGCTCCATTTTTCTTTCTCAAGATTTCTTTGAGAGGCTTTCCAAGTGTTGCTAGTGGTAGAGAACCCACTTGCCAATGCAGGAGACATAAGAGACATGAGTTTGATCCCTGGGTTGGGAAGATCCCCTGGAGGAGGGCATGGCTTGAGAAAAAAAAGATTGCTTTGGCTATTCGGGGGTCTTGTGTGTTTCTATACAAATTGTGAAAAATTTTGTTCTAGTTCTGTGAAAAATACCCTTGGTAATTTGATAGGGTTTGCACTGAATTGATAGATTGCTTTGGGTGTGCAGACTCAGTTGTGTCTGACTCCTTGTGACCCCATGGACTGTGGTCTGCCAGGCTCCTCCATCTACGTAATTTTCCAGGCAAGAATACTCGAGTGAGTTGCCATATCTTATAATCAATTTCATAGTATTGATAATTCCAATCCAAGAATATGGTATATCTGTTTGTGTCATCTTTGATTTCATCAAGTGTCTTATGGTTTTCGTATACAGTCTTTTGTCTCTTAAGGTAGGTTTATTCTTAAGTATTTCATTCTTTTTGCTGCAATGGTGAAGGGATTGTTTTCTTAATTTCTCTTTCTGATTTTTCATTGTTAGTGTATAGGAAGAATGCAAGACATTTCTGTGTATTAATTTTATATCTTGTGACTTTACTGTATTAATTGATTAGCTCTAGTAATTTTCTGGTAGCTTCTTTAGGGTTTCATTTTAACTATTTTAAAGTGTACAATTCAGTGGCATTAAGGACAGTTGATCATTGAGCAACATGGGGGTTAGGAGCACAAACCTCCATATAGTGGAAAATTTGAGTGTAACTTTATAGTAAGCTGTTCTGCATAAGTGGATTCAACCAACAGCGAATTGTGTAGTGTGTATTTAAAAATCTGCATATAAGTGGATAAATCCATGTTGTTCAAGGGTCAGCTGTACATTCACAGTGCTGTACAATGATTATTATTTAGCTCTAGAATTTTTTATTACCCCCCACAAAGTAAACTCTATCCTTTAAGCATTCACTTTCCTTCCATTCCAACCCTCCTTTACCCCAAGGCAACCACTAGTATGTGTTTTTGTGCATTTCATATAAATGGAATATAAAACATGTGGTCATTTGTGTCTGGTTACTTTTAAAGATTTATCTGTGTGGTGGTATTTATCAGCTGTATAATATTCCACTGCCTGGATATTTGATTATCTAGTCATGAGAACATAGATATTTGGGTTGTTTCTACCTTTTGGTTATTGAGACTAGTGTTTCTATGAATATTAGTGAGATAACTCATTTTATACTTATTTGACTGTCAAAAATGAAGAAGTGGATGATATCAAGAATTAGGGAGAATTATTTAAGGGTAAGTCACTGATGGGAATATAAATTTGTTTAATCATGCTAGAAAATAGCATTATCTTGTGAAACTGAACTTTTACATCCTATATGATTGAGCAATAGCACTGTTAGATATACACCCATGAGAAACTTTAGCATGTAAGAACCAGGAGATATATATAGATGAGAACATTAATAGCAGTACTGTTTCTAAGAGCAAAAAACTTGAACCACTTAAATGTGTATTACCAGCCATTTATTTTAAGGAGTTCTGGTATAAAGGGAAGGAAAAAAGTGGAGCAGTAGTAGAGACTGAGAATTTTTTTCTTTTTAAGATGGGGGAAAGTAGCATATTTTTATGTTTAAGAATTGATTACATGGACAAGGTGAAAGAATCATGGAAAAAAAAATTTCTGGAGAATCTGATTTCTCAGATATTGGATTTTTCTACTAGTCTTGGAGGGTACTGTACATACCCTCCAGTTTTATCTATCCTTCTCTTGCCCTTTCTTAAACTGCTTGACCAAACAGCATATCAACTAAGTACCCAATGGCTATTTGTATATCTGTTGTAATTCCTATAGAGCATCTACTTTCTATATAACCACAGAAATCAGATCCAACTCACCGTACACCTCAACTCATAAATTACTGTGCAGCAGTCAAAATGAATTATAGTTACAGGCAAAAAGGATGATTCGACTACATGTAGTATGATATATTTTTTTTCTTTTGGCTGTGCCAGCATGGCTTCTGCAATCTTAGTTCCCAGACTAGGGATTGAACCTGGGCCATGCAGTGAAAAGGCCAAGTCCTAACCACTGGACCACCAGGAAATTCCTATGATATCCTTTTTTAGAATGTTTAATACATGCAAAATTAAACAATATGTTGCTTTGTTGTTGTGCACTTTCTAAATCCTATCCAACTCTTTGCGACCCCATGAACTGCAGAACACCAGGCTCCCTTGTCCTTCACTATTTCCAAGTTTGCTCAAATTCATGTCTATTGAGTCAGTGATGCCATCAAACCAGCTCATCCTCTGTTGCCTCCCTCTTCTCCTGCCCTCAATCTTTGCCAGCATCAGGGTCTTTTCCAATGAGTCCATTCTTGGCATCAGGTGGCTAAAATACTGGAGCTTCAGCATCACTCCTTCCAATGAATATTCAAGGTTGATTTCCTTTAGGATTGACTGGTTTGATCTCCTTGCAGTGCAAGGGACTCTCAAGGCTTGTGTCTCTATAGACTTAGACATACTATATATGTAATAACATATATGCAAAATTCAGGACAATGATTACCTCTGGGAAGAAGACAGGAATACAAGGAGAAAAAGAGTACATAGATCTAAATCGCCAGTGATCTCCTAGTTCAGTGGGTCTCAAATTTTAGTGTGCATCAGAATTCCTACAAAGCTCATTAAAACCTAGATGGCTGGGAGCCCCCAGAGTTTTTGATTCAGGAGGTGAGTGTGGAGCCTAAGAATATGCATTTCTAACAAGGTTCCAGATGCTGTTTTAATGCAGCTCTGCTGGGATCACATACAGAAAACCACTTCCAGTTTATAAATTGGATTGTAGGTTCACAGGCATTACCTTTGCTTTATTAAAATAATATAATAAAGTTATGTCATTATTAAATCATTAAGTTAAATGGGAGAGAAAAAAGATGGCCAGTCACAGACCAAAGATGAGAGTTTGTCAAGAAGCAAGGTTTAATATGAATCCAGTTCGGGGCTCTGGAGGCATCCTTTTTGAAAAATGCTAGGTTTCCCTTTTAGCTCAGTCGGTAAAGAATCTGCCTGCAGTGCAGGAGACCCGGGTTCGATGCCTGGGTTGGGAAGGAGAAGGAAATGGCAACCTACTCCAGTATCCTTACCTGGAAAATCTCATGGACAGAGGAACCTGGTGGATTGCAGTCCATGGGGTCGCAAAGAGCCGGGCACGACTGAGCGACTAACACACACAGGATTCCCTTATTAAAAGCAAACATGAAAAACACTTCTCTAGAACCTCAGAATCATTTTAGAAGAATACTACTGGCAACTACACTAAGAAATAAATCTGAAGATTGTTTTTCTCCTTAGGTGCACAGGGAAAGCATTCCAGCTTTCTGAATCTCAATAATCTCTGCAAAGACTGGACACATCACAAGCTAACCTCTTTCACGGATTCAACAAAAAATGCATTTGGAGAAAATATTTCTGTTACTTTTTCAGATCTTATTACCCTTTCCTCAAGTGCTTTATTTAGGTCATTATTTTTCTTCCTTCCCAACTTCTCCCTCTTCCCTTCTGGATTTATTGTATCCCACTAGGTTCTGAGAGGAAAATGTATATGATATTTAGATTCCTGCATTGACCGGGCCATGTAGAGGGTATACTTCTGCAACAGGTCACTGACAGGAGTTTGAGGAATGCCTGGATATAAAATTCTTTTCCACAAAGAACTCGGCCTGGAGAAAAAACAACCCCCCAAAACAGATCCATAAGTATAAAATTACATCCCAGAGCAGGACAAGCAGCATATTATAGATACAGACTTATCTGCTTTCACAACCTCTCCTACACTCAGCTCCGCTAAGCTATGTTCGCTCGCTCCCACAGTTCACAACAGCTGCCCAGAGGCCGTGGAGGGAGGGGCCCGGGAGGAGCGGCGGAGGGCCGGAGCTCGGGGCCGGACTTTATTGGCTTTCTGGCCGGAAGCGGCGTTGCCGCCCGGCTGCGCATGCGCCCCTCACACGTGCTTCCAGAACGCCCCCTCCGGCTTACTTGAGATCCGCCGGCGTCATGCTGCGAGTTTCTGCTTTCCGGCTGCTAGGACGCAGGGGGCTGGGTAGGGTCTCGCTCTCGGAGGACTTTAGCTTACGCCACTACAGCTCGGGCCCTCTTGTTGTCCGCGACGATACCCGCCACTCGCGCGCCTACTTTACCACACCCATTTTCTACGTGAACGCCGCGCCGCACATCGGGCACCTGTACTCCGCGTTACTGGCGGACGCCCTGTGCCGACACCATCGCCTCCGAGTTCCCAGTGACGCTGCCACGGGATTCTCCACGGGTACCGATGAGCATGGCCTGAAGATTCAGCAGGCAGCTGCCGCCGCGGGCTTGGCTCCGTCCGAGCTGTGCGACAGTGTCTCTGCCCAGTTCCAGCAGCTTTTCCGGGAGGCTGACATCTCTTCCACCGACTTCATCCGCACCACCGAGGCCCGGCACCGGATAGCTGTGCAGCATTTCTGGCGGATGCTGAAGGCTCGGGGTCTTCTCTACAAGGGCCTCTATGAAGGTTGGTATTGCGCCTCCGACGAGTGCTTCCTGCCTGAAGCCAAGGTCACGAGGCAGCCCGGTCCGTCGGGGGAATTGTGTCCTGTATCTCTCGAGAGTGGACACCCGGTCTCCTGGACCAAGGAAGAAAACTACATTTTTAGACTTTCCCAGTTCCGGGAGCCGCTCCAGCAGTGGCTGCGGGGCGACCCTCAGGCCATAACACCGGAGCCATTCCATCACACAGTCCTTCAGTGGTTGGAGGAGGAGCTGCCGGACCTATCGGTCTCTCGAAGGAGTAGCCACTTGCACTGGGGCATTCCGGTGCCCGGGGACGATTCGCAGACCATCTACGTATGGCTGGATGCCTTGGTCAACTACCTTACTGTAATTGGCTACCCAAACGCTGAGTTCAAATCTTGGTGGCCGAACACCTCTCATGTCATAGGCAAGGACATTCTCAAATTCCATGCTATCTATTGGCCTGCCCTCCTCTTAGGGGCCGGCATGAGCCCACCACATCGCATCTATGTCCACTCCCACTGGACAGTCTGTGGTCAGAAGATGTCTAAGAGCTTGGGTAACGTGGTGGATCCCAGGACTTGTCTTGACCGCTATACGGTGGATGGCTTCCGCTACTTTCTTCTTCGTCAGGGCGTCCCCAGCTGGGATTGTGATTACTATGATGAAAAGGTGGTTAAATTGTTGGATTCCGAGCTGGCAGATGCTTTGGGAGGTCTCCTGAACCGATGTACTGCCAACAGGATCAATCCTTCTGGGATCTATCCGGCTTTCTGCACTACTTGCTTTCCCAGTGAGCCAGGCTTGGTGGGGCCGTCAGGTCGTGCTCAGGCAGAGGACTATGCTCTAGTGAGTGCAGTGGCCACTTTGCCCAAGCAGGTAGCAGACCACTACGATAACTTTCAGATCTATAAGGCTCTGGAGGCAGTGTCCAGCTGTGTCCGGCAGACTAACGGCTTTGTCCAAAGGCATGCGCCGTGGAAGCTGAACTGGGAGAGCCCCGTGGATGCTCCCTGGCTGGGTACTGTGCTTCATGTGGCCTTGGAGTGTTTGCGAGTCTTTGGAACTCTGCTCCAGCCTGTCACCCCAAGCCTAGCTGACAGGCTGCTGTCTAGGTTGGGGGTTTCTTCCACAGAGAGGAGCCTTGGAGAGCTCCATTTCTTGTCTCGATTCTATGGACATCCATCACCTTTTGAAGGGAGGAGACTGGGACCTGAAACTGGGGTCTTGTTTCCAAGACTGGACCAGTCTAGGTCCTGGCTGGTAAAAGCCCACAAGACCTAGAAACTCAGTTCTTATTAGCTTTTAAAAAAGTAAATTTGTTATTTTCTTATTTTTTGCATTTTCAGGGAAATTATATTAATGTTTTCTAAAGTGTTGCATCAAATGAACACATAAGTAATGTCCCTGTGAAAAGAGGTTTGATAGCCTTTCAGGAGCCTACTCTTCAGTTCTCTGTGTCCATTAACCACTGTCCTTTGTACCCCAGTGTCTCTGAGATGTCTCCAGGGGTAAGAGACAACCTTGCTGATACTATTCCTTCTGATTGTGTACCTCCCTCCGTCCAAACCAGTTATTTGCCCAGACTACCTCTCATGGCTTGTTTTTCATTGGCCTGGCCTCTGCTGGGCAAATTAATGAGAGTGGGGGTTGGAGGCCCCCTACCTTAGCTTTTACTTTGTTATATATGTTGAGTCTCCTGTTGAAAACATTGTCTCATTAAACCTTTAAAAACCAGTGTCCTAGATGAGATGATTTTTGCCTATGTTTATCTTTAATTCTTAACAGTCTTGACTCCCAGTTTTGCTAGTTAATTGTCCAGTAGTTGTGCTTTGTACCATTATACTTTAACCGGTAGATGGCTCTAGTCTCACATATTTAATGACTTAACGAGGTTTCAGAATATTTAAAATAAATTTTCTGCTTTGTAATTTTGTATAAAGAAAAAATTTTATTTTCTTAAAATAAGGATAACTGCAATCACTGCTGTTTTACAGTAAGCAATAAAAAAGATTTAAATCCTCATTTCAGACTACTGAAAAAGGACATTCACTCCATTAAATGTTTAGTCAGCTAATAAGTAACTATCACATGTGTTTGGACCATGATAAATTATAAAGCTCTCCTGATTTACTTGGTATGTTAAAAAATTTTTAAACTTTTAATAACATTAGGTTTACAGGTGTGATTTAAAAAACCTGTAGAAAGTTCAGAAGGGTAATCTTTTCTTTATATTTCTTGGTCTTAATTTTGTTATCCACATATATAATTTACTTTATATGATTTCTTTTGGTCAATCAGTATGTATAATACAGTATAGAAATTGTGGAATAGCTATTATAAATTTAATACATTTACTTTCAAGTAGTTTTTATTATTTCTTTTTCTCCTTTAACTTATTAAAGTTTAAAAGTTTTCTCAGTACCTTATTCAGATCAGTTCTGTTGCGTTTGTTGAAGGTGATGGTGAAGGGAGGAAATGATCAGTGCTCCAGGAATCTCAAACTGGACTTAGGGATCTCTGAGGCTCCATAAGAGAACATCACAGAGAAGATGTTAAGGTATCAGTTTATACAGTGACTACAACATAGTAAGCCAGCATTATTTGCCCAGACTACCTCTCATGGCTAATCTCATAGGTGATTAGACAGCTAGGGCAAAGTTTAAAATGAGAACTTGCCTTGTGATACCCATTCTAAGCATGGTAGCAAGCAGATAGAGCTCACTATGAAGTAAACTATTGTACTAGTAGTTCCCCCAGATTTATTCTGGGTGCTACTGTTCAGCTTCAGTTTCTATTTTTTAATTAGGGTAGTGAGAGATTTCTGGTTGCTTGGAAACTGCTTAGAAAAGAATTTATGAAGGCATTCTAAGGGAGGAAGGACCATTTCTACCAGTATTCCTTTAGATCCTTCTTATTCTTCATAATGAAATCTTGGGCTTTCCATAGGACATATTCCAGTTATCGGCTGGTATTACTAGGGTAGATTACTGGGACCTAGGATGGCATATAATATCTCTTGGGGCTGGAGAGCAGAGCAGTGAAAGGGATGGGATGTTTACATGGATGAAGGAAAATAGACTTGGAAAGCAGTGTTGATAATCTCTGCCTTTGTAGTGCCATTATAAGTCTTACAGCCCCTATCATGACTGGGGGGACAGTGTCTTTCACTGGAACGGTCTTTGCTATAGCCTAATGCCAGTTAGTACACTGCACCTTGGCTTGCTGGGTGTTAATGGAGTTCTGTTGGTGCAGTCAGTCATTTGTGTAGGCACTTAAGTTCTACCTGAGTGTTTGTGGTAGTAGAGGACACAGGAAAACAGGAGGAGCCAAGAGGAAAGGACATAATTATTACAGAAGACAGGATATTTTGAGTGAAGAAGTGTGGTAAGTTGGATAGGACTTATTCTGTTGTGATATGGAAGATGAACCAGTTAAGATTCTCTGCAGGAGGCAGAATAGGTAAAGCAGGGCTCCTTTGCGTACCGAGTTGGTATGTTCAGTTTGATTCAGCAGTTTAAGAATGGCATATAGAGGATAGGTGAAACTTACTGGAAGGCATGCACTTCTAAGAGAGTACACCTTAACCACTTTGTGGGAAAAGATGATAAACTTGTATGTAGACTTCTAAGAATTTCCCTGTTCCAGAACTGCTAACACCTTATCTGGCATCTTGTGGATTCCTTGACGAGAAAGGAAGTTTCTCCCAATATTACTCTAAGGCTCTCAAATATTGATTTTCAGGTATTTTTGGAGGCAGTGTTGCAGGAGGTGATAAGAGCACTGAACAGGTGTTCATGGAATGTCATGTTAAAGTAATAATAAGCTGTCAGCTCAGAAGACTAGTCTACTATGAAGTCATGCAAGAAGTTGTGGGCAATGTATATATGGCACCATTGTGTATTAGAGGGCTATTCTACAAGTGAACTCACAGATAGGCACCTCAGAAGTCAGAAGACCTATGGCTATATCGAGAATAGGCAGGAACAAGAAATAGTTACAGTCTCATTTCATTGAAATCTCACACTTATTCTGGGAGTAGGCCTTATTATTTTTCTTGAGTACCTGTGTGACTCTATAGGGACTGAGAAGAGCCTGAGAAATTGAGTATTAAGTTGATCACTCAAAAAGGCTTAGGCTGCTACATGGGCTCTCAGGTACAGACCCTTCCCTCCCAACCCCCCATAGTTGTATCTATTATTGGCACATAACTCTTTGGATCTGGGAAGTTCTGAAACTGAAGTAAAGCCAATAGTTGGTCAGGTTTTGGGCCTCCAACTAGGATGACATAATCATGAAGTTTGAGTAGCAAGTGGCAGTACTGAGCAATCAAGAGATTACTTCTTGGGCATTATGGTAGGGATAGTTTACTGGCTATCTGTTTCATCCCTGAGCGCGTGGGTAGTTGCAGTGTCAGCCTGCATTAGTGTAACTTTGAGTTACAGTGGGGAAACAGCCATGCCTCTTGATTAAGACTCGGTCCATAAAGTTGCTGTATAATATTGCCTCCTGGAGGCAGTCCCCACCCCTATCCATAGTTCTACCAGATGCTAATGAGGTCTGGGATGCTGTAAACATTCATAGGTCCTTGTCCTCATTTTTTGCCAAGAATGAATATCAGTGGACCTGAAAAGATGTGGACCTACTGGCAGTGATGTGTCTGTTTTTGCTGCAAAAGTTAACTAGTTCAGAGAGATTGCAGGGAGCTTGGGCCCAGGTGGAGGTAACCAAGATTACAAATTAGGGGGATCAGTTCTAGAACAAAGCCTTGGAGCCCCTAGCAAAACTAAGTATAAAATATGCCATTTCAGCATAACACAGTTGGCCCTGCCCCTTGTTCTAGGAGCTTTAGATAGGGTTGGTTAACTTCTATCAATAGGAACACACTATATTTGGAGGTTAATATTGCTGGAAGGCCAGAACAGTAACAACCAAGTTAATTAAGGTCAATTAGTGAGGATTTTAACCTTTCAAGAAGAGGGTCTTACTCTTTTTTGAGGCAGAGGGTAAGAGAATCCCAGCCTAAGCTGCTTTCTTCTATCAAGAACTACTTTGAGTTGAGGGGAAGGAAGTAGACAGTTTAGAGGTGAAACTGACTTCTTAGTTTTAGCCTGTAAATATCCTGTGAATTAAGAGGAACCATCTAATGGAATAGTTGACCATACTTAAAATACTTTGCTTTAGATATTATATTGGGGCTTCCCTGGTGTCTCAGATGGTAAAGTGTCTGCCTGCAATGTGGGAGACCCGGGTTCGATTCCTGGGTCGGGAATATCCCCTGGAAAAGGAAATGGCAATCCACTCCAGCACTCTTGCCTGGAAAATCCCATGGATGGAGGAGCCTGATAGGCTACAGTCCATGGGACCCGCAAAGAGTTGGACACGACTGAGTGACTTGACTTTACTTTTACTTAGATTATATTAATTATATTAATTAGTTTCTACTTAAATTTCCATGATGAGTAAAGGGGACTGGAAAGAGGTATACACCAAGAGAATCTTCCTGTAGTGTAGACAACTACAAATAATATACTCTCTACTGTGCTGCTTCTCGTGTATAGCTGTTGTGAGCTTCGGCCTCATTTGGATCTTCACCAAAGTAAGGTGAGACTAGAGAAGTTCCATCCTTGGCTATGAACTGTATTTCACTCCCGTTTGGTCTGTGACAGTTTATTCACCATAAGTCCACAGCTCCTTACTTAAGAACATGATGATATGAAATGTCAGGATGTTTCAGGAAACCAAATGTATGATCTGCAAGAAGAAAACTCCAAGGAGAGATGAGATCTGCTTTCACGTCATTAAGGATTTTTGGATGAAACATTTGCAGAGGGCCTAGAAGACTCACTTAGGTAAGCTGAAGGGACAGCTCTAGGAATAACGAAATGGATGATGCCAGTTATCATGGGTATGGTATGGGTAAATGGTACTAACCTCTATGCTTCCACTCTCAAGGTAGATATACCCCCTCATTGGTTGACAGTTACTGGTTTATGGGATTGAACAGGAAGTGGACCTTCGAGAACTAGTTTATGATTGATACAGATATGAATCATTGTTTTATTCTCTTAATACAGTCAAAAGTGTGACTAATTACACATTTTCCTAATTAAAATATTTTAAAAGGATAATAACCTTTACTTTGGAACACATTAAATATGATAGCGTCAGTAGTTTGATTTCCTTTGAACTAATCTAGAAATATCTACTGGTTAAAAGGCTATAAATCCTAAAAATAAAAAGTTAACAAGCATGTTACACAGTTTGGTTAATCAATAAAATACAACTGGAATGTATTTCTTCTTAGCCAGATGAAATGTTAAAGAACTCAATTCAACAGAAGACAGGAAGGTGAAAAAAAGAGCAATGAAAAATGAAAAATATGGTAAAAGAAAACCCATAATGGCATGGCAGAAATAAATACAAATATATTGGTAATTAAAACAGCATAGGATGTACTTTCTGTCGAAAGGAAGCAATATTGGAGCTTAAATTTTAAAAGTTAGCTGTATGTAGTTAAAAGGTATATACTTAAACATAACAGAAAATAAGACATGAAGAAACATTAGGCATGTATTAACCAAAAAAAAGCTGGCATCATAATAGTAGACAATCTATTTTGAAGGGATAATCATTACTAAAGATGAAGTGAGACTGAATATAAAAATAACAATATACCAGTAAGTTTTAACAATTAAACTTGTATGATCTAACAGCATCAAAATATAAAAAGTTAAAATTGAAGATGACAAGAAATGTTCAAATTTGGAAAGAAACTACCATTTGTGAGTTCAGAGAAACTAGGCAATGAGAAAGTAAAATAACTTACACTATATGTTAGCATTTCAGTCTTTAATGCTCACCACTTAGTGTATCATCACTTCTAAGGGTAGAAAAAAAATGAAAAAGTTATAGCAGGTAAGATTTTGTGACTCTTAAAACCTTGTCTTTTTCCGTGCATGCTTCTGTGAAAAAAATAACTTGCTTTTTCAGTAGAAATGCCAACAAATATACCTGTTCAGTGAGTCTTTTCTAGATTATTAAAAGAGAACAATCCCATGGCCATAATGTTACCAATTTTTCTGTTAATTCAATAATAAGTGAAGGTGAGGGAGAGGACCACTGGTTCTGTGTTCCTTATTTGTGTTATTTACTCTTTCCATCAACCTTAGTAAGTATTCCTTTAACTCTGTTTAACTGATAAGAAATTGAGACACCAAAGAAGTTAAGCAACTTAGCTAAACTTAAACAGTTTATAAAACAAGCCTAGACTCAAACTTGTTTTAGTGCCAGAGCCTCAGCACCATCCTTAACACCAACACCACAACAATCCCTGAGTGTATGCTGAGTCTTGTCTTGTGAGGAAGAGGAAATAGTAAAATCAGATCCAAAGATCTGAAAGTGAAAAGTCTAAATAAGAACACTTAATTGAAATACATTAATCAGTGTTTCAAGATGAGTTAGTTCTTGATAGCTAGATTATGAAACATACAAGTGCCAAAAAAGAAACCTAGGAAAAACACTTACCTTATAATGAAATATATATTTCTTTTCTTGCTTTCAATAGTTTCCTTTGTATATGCTGCTATGTGTATTGGTGTAAATGGTTAAAAATTTTAATAACTCTATAATGTCTTTTTTCTTTTTCCTTAAGATTACTGTTTCTTATTTTCAGAAGAGTGTTCCAAATTTTTGAATCCAACAGTTCTCTAAGTGAAAGTATGTGGTCATAAATTCATGAATCCAAGTATTTAATAATAAGATTTTACTAATTAATACTTTATACATTTATCTCTAAACATGAAAACATGGCAATATTCAAGTTTTATTTGAATTAACTATTATAGTAATAAAGCCAGATAATTTTATTAGAGGTCACACTGAAACTTTTTCATTTCTTACATACAGTTTTAATACAAATGAACTTATTAAAAGACTCATCTACTTACTAACCATTTTAAGTTGTATGATTTTACTGAACATTTATTACTATATTCTTATGACATCTTTCCTAACAAGCTTGCAGGAACCAGATTAAATGCCCTTGACTCCAGTCATTACCAAAGCAAATACCACCCTGTTAGCTAAAATGCCACATATTGGATAACTCCTGGTAAATTATATCTGACATATGTCATATATGACAGTCAAGACCTGTTTTAACTTCTGCAAATTCTATAGAGACTTTATTATGAATTTCATAAATAACACTCATATTTTATTTTTTAAATGAAATGTAGCTAAAATTGGACATGGGCTACACCTCGAAGAAGTTTAGGATGAAACCTATGTGTATATAGGTCTCTTGGTTATCATCTAAATTGTATATTAAAGTCCTTGTTAACTTGGAAGCTAGGAACATCTACATCTTTATGTTATGTTTTAAGTAATTTCTTCGAAACTCTTTAAATTCAAACTATACAGTCCCATAGCTAGCAAGGCATGATGGGTACTTTTCCAGTATTTGCATGGTAGATTATGACTTGCTAATAGAATCAGAGTGAAATATTATAAAAAATATCCTACATAGTCTACATAATCTACATTCTTAAGATTACCATTAAAATTCACTTACTAAAGGATTTACAAAGGCTTTCCTAATGCAAAGAATCTTCAGTCTTGGTAAATTCAAATTATTGCATTAACTCTATATTTGAATTTTTATAAAACTTATTCTATGGAAACTCCCTAAATTTTTAAAAAGAGAAACTTTTTAGTCCTGAGTTCAGTTTCCTTTTACAACTCATTACTGGAATGTGATTAAATAAATGTTACAGTGTATAAGAAGCCCATTTTGGTATTATAGAAGAAAATTGTTAAGTACTAAGATAAAATGAATTGTTTGAAAATATGTATGGTTAATTCCATGAAAGTTGATGGTTGGACGTTCACACCATTTTAAGATTTGGAAGGAGTATTTTTTGCCGAATATAATAGAAATATTCTTAATGTTCATGATGACATTGACCCAGTTAAAAAAGTCTTATTAGTTAATAATCCTCAAAGAATAAAGTTTTTTCTTATTAAAATGTCCACATAAAAATCAGCTTCTGGAAGGTAGTTAAATCATAACAAATTTTAAGTAAAACATTTTTAGATGTAACTAATGTCATAAAATCAGTTTTCTACCCTAAGAGTATATAGCACATCTTCCTTTTTCCATAATGTATTAAGAGCATCTAAAAATGAATCTGTCAGTTCTGGGACACAAAGGATGTCCCAATATAAATGTATAAGTTTTTACACTGTAGCTAAGTGTAGAAACTAGGAAATCACCCTAATCTCAGACAGAAAAAAAAAAGGAAAAATAGTGAAAACTTACTGCTTAACTAGTGAAGTGTGAAAGAGACTAACCAAATTCAACCAAGTTATCAAAACCCATCATCAGTAAGTTTGTAGAGGTAGATGTTTTAAATATTCAGTATGTGAGGACAGGTAAGTCTGAGCTTGAGTTTTAAACAAGTCATTCTCAGCAGACAGACACATAGATAGGGCACAGACATAAAAATGTGTTTGTAAACATAGGATTGTTGCTGAGTTTATTTTCAGTTTTCTTTCCGCATAGACATTAGGATATTAAATGTGTTATTTTCTTGAGAACTATTCTCATAAACAATTGGATATTGCCTGAATAAAATAATGCTAAGGTTGACTTTATAGGGTAGGAAAAATTTACATCTATTAGTATCTTTTAAAAAATAGTTTGCATAATAGGGATATTACTAAGGATTTTAGGAAGTTTCTTTTATGTTGTTAAAAGTATGTTATAGAAGTGGATATTGTGTAGCTTTCTTTGCTTTGGTACCAAAGTTAAGACATTTTGAAAACTAAGATCTTAAATATGACTTGCAAGAAACACACTGAAAGTATTAAAAATAATCTCAAATTGTTACTGTATACTTTAACATTGTTATACTTTAGATTTTTTCTCCAAAACAGAGAAAAAAGATATGCTTTTTCAGGTAATACTTTTTATATTAATTAAACATTTCCTTTCGGTACTGTCATTGGTTGTTTCAGAACTATGAGGCTAAGGTTTAGTCTTCTTAGTTCATTTTTATATCATGACTTATAACGAAAAGCTAAAACATTGATCTCATAGTTATTAAAGCTGCTTTTGCTATCACGGATACGTTATATTAGCTAAAAAATAAGAGGAAAACATCACAATTTAAGTGGAACAGGTTTTTTTTTTGGATACATTAACACTACCTGCATTTTAAAAATATTTTATATCTGAAGAAGATGAAGTAATGTAATCTTTACAGAATTTAGTGAATGCACTGTGGAAATACAGGAAAACATTTTGGCAAAGAGCACATTTGCCTACAATATATTACCTAAGAAAAATACCAAAGAAAATCTGTTTTTGAAGCAAAATGCAATTATTCTTGGACTCTAGAAATTTATTAAAGTTTTAGAAAAAATGTTTTGGTGTATACTAAATAAGCCTGAATTATAAATATGGGGTTAAAATGTATACTGAAAATACAAGACAAGTGGAGTATTAGATTGTATTAGATGATTTTTTTTTGATTAGGGCTCTAATTATAGAACACTGGACCATAACAAACAGCATGCTTTCAAATAAAATAAAATAAAAAATATTTATAAAATATTTTCTTTAAATATTTTTTATTTTATAAAATAAAATATTCTCAATAGATGGACTGGCCTTTGGATGTGTCAGAGTATCTTTGCATTATTTATTCTATAACTGTGCTATATTATATTTTATTCCTAAATATAAATATTTTAGCCCAGAAACATTTTGGTGAAATACTCCAAAAATATATACATCAATGGTAGTTCATTATTCTTCATGAGACAGGGTTAAAAAAAGTTAACTCGTTATAACTGGGTTTTCTTTCTAATATATAAGAAAGTTTTAATATATAATTTAAAAAATATGTAATTCTTACTCTTTCCTAATAGAGGTGCAAACCAACTCTAGTTATTTGAGTGGACATGAAATTAAAATACTGAAAAAAATAAGACTCCTAGCATTGTGCAATCAAATGTAAATAAATGCTATAATAAATTTCCATGTAGTCAGTTTAAATATTGCTTATTTATGTAATAATTTCTATTTTTATTGTTAAAAAGAATATAATGTTTTTGCAGAAGAAAATTGGGATATGTATTAAACAGGCAGCACTTAAAGAGAAGTTGGCATGGCCATTTTTTAATTTAAAAAGTTCTACTTAGTGTGGTGTTTTTTTAATAATAAATTTTTCTAATCTGTAAAAGCAGACAATCAAGCTTTGTATTTAAAAGGTGATAAATAATATTATGGTTAAGTTTTACTTAGTCCAAGTTAATGTTTTGAAAGTCCAGAAATCTCACAAACTAAGACCTGAATGAAAGATACAAAGGAATACTGACAGTGTTACTGTGTTAAAAGAAAAATGTATTGAATTGTACATGATATATGCAGTGAATGCTTATACTTGCTAAGATGCTATAAGAACCCTTATACTTCTCATATGAATAACAAAAGAGGGCAAAAAGTAGATATGGAGATACCTTTAAGTATATTTAAGAATAGTGTCAACTTTGGCCATAGTAACTGATATAAAATACAAGGTCATATGAAAGATGTCCAGATATTATATATAACATATTAATTATATATTATATATAATTATATATTGATATATGGCAAAATTTCTAATGTAAACCTAGAATTTGAAAAGTTTTATCAAAAATATTTAATGTAAGTAGAATATAAACAAACCTAAGTATAATGAAAATAAAGTAATGTGGAAGCTAGAATCTTCTATAGATATTATCTCCCTAATAAGATAGTTTTTTTGAATTTATCTTATTGCAACAAATGACTTGTTCCTATGTATATTCTATATATATGCCATGCTGTGTCTAAAAAATATAAAACATCTGGAATAAAACTGTAAAATCCAAACACCAAAAATGTTTTTAAATGGTTGTATATGACATCATGTGGATAAGAGCCAGATCGATGACCAAACTTTTCAAACTTTATCAAGATACTTGTTCTATATATATAACCTTGGTTCTGTTTGTTACAGATTATAAGTCTGTGTTATTTAAGTGTGTGTGAATTAATAAAGGAAACCATGATTTTATCCTGTACTTCCAATGTTCTGGCTACTAAGATTTTTCTTACCTCCCTTAAAAAAGCAAAAACATTTAACCTTAGGCACATCAATATCCCTCATATATGTTACCAGACCACACATGGCTCTAGTTGTTTTCTATTACTGGATATACTGGATAAAGTAGTTATCTGAGACTCTACTTAACAGAATCAGTGGAAGAAGGTGGAGTAAGAATTGAATCCTCTGCTTTGATATCTTTTCTAAGATAAAAGTGTGGGCTTCGAGAATATCGATCGCGGTTTCAAACCTACAGATGAAGGTTGAGAAAGCTTCTTCTCACAGAATGTAACCTTGGTTCCTATTAAGAGGTTTAAAGAAAATTAGGGTTTTATGCACAGTAAATGGCTCTTATTTTATTATTACCAAAGGAAAGATTAAAAAAATAATATTAACGGGGCCTGGATTCTGAGGAGAGAAAGGTGTAGTTTAGGAAATTCCCACGAGAGAGAGTAGGCTACTTTATAACCTGCTTAACTGGAAGGCATCCTAGGGCTATAAAAAACTGCAAAGGATCTGAGAACAGCCATATCTAGTGGCATTTCTAAATTATTATGTTATACTTCCTTCTTAGTGCCAGCCCTGAACTTTGGTAAAGATTCGTTAAAAAAAAAAAAGACACTGATATACACAATTAGAAGGCAGATCCTATGATTTAGAAAGTGACTATCTAGAGAAAACCAGATATTAGTAAATCTTCGTATTAATGGAGTAACATCCTACTGTTAAGTAAAATATTCATGAATAGACTGAGTTCCAACAAATGATTTTTATTTGATCCACTGCTGAACATAGGACTACTGGAGATACTGCTTTGCTCAATACACTTGAAAATATAAAAACTTTAGCTAAGGCATCTCTTAATGACTAAATGCCTACTTCAGAGCATTAGTGTTTAGCCCAATCCTTTTGTCTAAAAAGCTCTTCTTTGCTTTGCCTTTAGATATTGTTGTTCAGTTGCTAAGCCATGTCTGACTCTTTGTGACTCAGTGAACTGCAACACTCCAGGCTTCCCTGTCCTTCACTATCTCCTGGAGTTTGCTCAAACTCCATTGAGTCAGTGATGTCATCCAAACATCTCTTCTATCTTTCCCTTCTCCTGACCTCAATCATCTTTCCCAGCATTAGGGTCTTTTCCAATGAGTCAGCTCTTTGCATCGGGTGGCCAAGGGACTTGAGCTTCAGCTTCAGCATCAGTCCTTCCAATGAATAGTCAGGGTTGATTTCCTTTAAGAATGACTGATTTGATCTTTTTGCTATCCAAGGGACTCAAAAGAGTCTTCTCCAGCACCACAATTAAAAAGTATCAAGTCTTTGGTGCTCAGCCTTCATGGTCCAACTCTCACATCTGTACATGACTACTGGAAAAACCATAGCTTTGACTATACAGCCCTTTGCCTTTAGATGATTTGAATTTAAATGTGACTCAGGGCTTCCCAGGTGGCACTAGTGGTAAAGAAGCCCTTGGCCAATGCAGGAGACACGAGACACTGTTCATCCCTAGGTCGGATCTCTTGGAGGAGGGCATGGCAACCTGCTCCCGTATTCTTGCTTGGAGAAATCCTATGAAAAGAGGAGCCTGATGGGTCGCAGAGTCAGACATGACTTGAAGAGACTTAGCATGCATGCACATTGTGATTCAAGAAGAATGGAAGCATCAAGAGCCTAAGTTTATCTCATAAAACTGAATAAAACATTGGAAGTAGCATGTAGGATAAATCAATTGCCCAGCTTGAATGTGACCACAGAAATCGTACAGGTGTTTTAGTAGCTCTTCTAAAAGCCAGCAATTTATCTATAGTTAAGGGAAATTAACTAAAGCTTGTAAGATAAAAAGCCTGATTTCTCTAAAGAGGCATGGTTGATTATTGTGATTTCCAGGATTTGGACATACATGCCATTCTATTGACTTAAGACTGAACGCATCTACTGACAATGAAACAACCTGCCAATGCTAGAATAGTTAACCATCAGGAGTAAGTCATAAAAACAATGGGTATTCTATAGCATATCAGATCTAGAAGCTCCTAGGGTCAAAAAGTGTTTTCAATTGTGCAGTTACATAGAGAATTTACTCATATTACTTAAGGATACTTTGTGAAGGTACAAAATATTCTTCTAATCAGAAAAGTATTTATAGAGAATTATAAATGAAAAGATATTAGGTTGGTGCAAAAATAATTGCAGTTTTAGATTTGTCATTTGATATTGGAATATATACTTAAATAAATGTGACTATGTTATACATCATTTTAATGCACATTTCTCACTTTAGTTTTTTGCTAATGACTTATTATTTGCTGTTTATATTTATTTTAGAGTATAGAAAGGATGTTGGACAAAAAGCAAATTTGAGTGATTTTTCGCTCGAGTTCAAAATGGATGGAGACAACTCTCAACATCAACAACACATTTGTCCCTGGAATTGCTAACAAACGTACAGTGCAGTGGTGTTTCAAGAAGTTTTGCAAAGGAGATGAGAGCTTTGAAGATGAGGAGCATAGTGGCCCGCCATCAGAATTTGGCAATGACCAACTGAGAGGATCATTCAAGCTGATCCTCTTAACTATACGATAAGTTGCTGAAGAACTCACTGTTGACCACTCCACAGTCATTTGGCATTTGAAGCAAACTAGAAAGGTGAAAAACTCCTTAAGTAGGTGTCTCATGAGCTGACCAAAAATAAAAAAAATCATCATTTTGAAGTGTTGTCTTCTCTTATTCTACATGACCGACAACAAACAATTTCTTAGATTGTAACGTGTGATGAAAAGTGGATTTTATATGGCAGCCTGTGATGACCAGCTCAATGGCTGGACTGAGTAGAAGCACTACATCACTTCCCAAAACAAAACTTGCACCAAAAAAAGGTCATGGTCACTGTTTGTTGCCAGTCTGATCCACTACAGCTTTTTTTTTTAGTTCTTAAATTTTCTTTTTTTTTTAAAATTGGAGGATAATTACAATATTGTAGTACAGCTTTCTGAATCCTGGCAAAACCATTACATCTGAAATGTATGCTCAACAAATTCATGAGATACACTGAAAAACCAGAACTCCTGCAGCTGGCATTGGTCAACAGAATGGGCAATTCTTCTCCATGACAATGCTTGACTACATGTTGCACAACCAACGCTTAAAAAGTTGAACAAATTGGGCTATGAAGTTTTGCCTCATTTACTATATTCACCTGACCTCTCGCCACTATAGTCACCTGACTTCTTCGAGCATCTCAACAATTTTTTGGAGATATCAAAAGCACTTCCGATACCAGCTTCCAAACCAGCAGGAGTTTTGCTGCTTCCAAACCAGCTTTCAAA
Organism: Neotragus pygmaeus; assembly: GCA_006410875.1. Classification (NCBI taxonomy): domain Eukaryota; kingdom Metazoa; phylum Chordata; class Mammalia; order Artiodactyla; family Bovidae; genus Neotragus; species Neotragus pygmaeus. Next base: position 649,127 of record SJYV01021059.1, on the reverse strand, counting down.
ACCAGCAGGAGGCAGAAAATGCTTTCCAAGTTCATCAAATCCCGAAGCACAGATTTTTACACCACAGAAATAAGCAAGTTTATTTCTTGTTGGCAAAAATGTGTTGATTCTAATGGTTCCTATTTTGATTAATAAAAATGTGTTTGAGTCTAGTTATAATGATTTAAAATTCACGGTCTGAAACTGCAATTATGTTTGTACTAACCTGCTAAGTCGCTTCAGTCGTGTCCGACTCTGTGCGACCCCATAGACAGCAGCCCACCAGGCTCCCCGGTCCCTGGGATTCTCCAGGCAAGAACACTGGAGTGGGTTGCCATTTCCTTCTCCAAAACTATATACTGTTGCTGTTGGTATGTCACTTCAGTTGTGTCTGACTCTGTGTGACCCCACAGACGGCAGCCCACCAGGCTCCCCCGTCCCTGGGATTCTCCAGGCAAGAACACTGGAGTGGGTTGCCATTTCCTTCTCCAAAACTATATACTGTTGCTGTTGGTATGTCACTTCAGTTGTGTCTGACTCTGTGTGACCCCACAGACGGCAGCCCACCAGGCTCCCCCGTCCCTGGGATTCTCCAGGCAAGAACACTGGAGTGGGTTGCCATTTCCTTCTCCAAAACTATATACTGTTGCTGTTGGTATGTCACTTCAGTTGTGTCTGACTCTGTGTGACCCCACAGACGGCAGCCCACCAGGCTCCCCCGTCCCTGGGATTCTCCAGGCAAGAACACTGGAGTGGGTTGCCATTTCCTTCTCCAAAACTATATACTGTTGCTGTTGGTATGTCACTTCAGTTGTGTCTGACTCTGTGTGACCCCACAGACGGCAGCCCACCAGGCTCCCCCGTCCCTGGGATTCTCCAGGCAAGAACACTGGAGTGGGTTGCCATTTCCTTCTCCAAAACTATATACTGTTGCTGTTGGTATGTCACTTCAGTTGTGTCTGACTCTGTGTGACCCCACAGACGGCAGCCCACCAGGCTCCCCCGTCCCTGGGATTCTCCAGGCAAGAACACTGGAGTGGGTTGCCATTTCCTTCTCCAAAACTATATACTGTTGCTGTTGGTATGTCGTGTCCGACTCTGTGTGACCCCATAGATGGCAGCCCACCAGGCTCCCCTGTCCCTGGGATTCTCCAGGCAAGAACCCTGGAGTGGGTTGCCATTTCCTTCTCCAACGCATAAAAGTGAAAAGGGAAAGGGAAGTCACTCAGTTGTGTCCGACTCTTTGCAACCCCATGGATGGCATGCAGCCCACCAGGCTCCTCCGTCTGTGGGATTCTCCAGGCAAGAGTACTGGAGTGGGGTGCCATCACCTTCTCCAAAAACTATATACTACAGGATACTAAATATTTCAGAATAAAATAAGTCTCATCTATTTTTGGCATTCGTGTCAAAGCAAAAGACAACTCATATTCAACTAGTCAAATTAACTTTAATGCAGAACTGTTTTTTGATGCCTTAAAAGCCAGGTTCATTTTAGTCATCCAAAACCTTACAAAGCTTCTTTTATGAACAACATACTGTATGAACCTCTGAAGTATAATCATCTGAAGACATAACCCTTACCCAGAAAGGGCTTGAATTTCAATGATTGTATCAGAGGCATATACAGTCACAAATAATTATAATACACAAGCAGCACACAGAGAAGAGATTAATTCTGACCTGGGGAACCGGGTGTTAAATGCAAAGCACAGGGTTAAGCTGGGTGGAATTTCAACTCACCAAACAAGGCTGAAGGGTACTCCAGAATAACGCAGAAAGGCACAAGGAAAGACGAGGAGGACGGACAGACCAGGAGGACGGGTGCTGCCACGCACAGGCAGAGGGCGAGGAGGTGGCCGGATGAGGCTGCAGTTTAGAGGCCCAGAGGACACGCGAGTGGGAAGCAAGGCTGAGGANATAATAGTAATGGCAAAGGGATAATTATCTTTGTATATATTCATTTATATACTTTAATCATTTTCTTAATCACATCTATGTTTAATATTCTCCAATAGATTTTTTTCTGGAATAAAAGGGATTTTTTTTCTTTTTAATTGGAGGATAACTGCTTTACAATGTTATGTTGGTTTCTGCCATACAACAGTGTGAATCAACCATAGGTATACATATGTCCCCTCTCTTTTGAAACTCCCTCCCTTCCCCCATATCATCTCACCCTTTAGGTTGTCACAGAACACAGGGTTGAGCTCTCTGTGTTATACAGCAACTTCCCACTAGCTATTTATTTTTAGATACGGTAATATATATGTTTCAGTGCTACTAAGGGAATGCTTTTTAATAAGACAATCTTATTAACTGAAACTCTATTGTAAACTTTCCTACAGTCTTTATCATTGCATTTTATAGTATTTCAACTTATTCATATTAACATTTTTGTTTAAAAATTAATATAACAGTATGTTTATTTAACANATGCAGGATGCAGGATGCTTGGGGCTGGTGCACGGGGATGATCCAGAGAGACGTTGTGGGGTGGGAGGTGGGAGGGGGATTCAGGATTGGGAGCTCGTGTACACCTGTGGTGGATTCATGTCGATGTATGGCAAAGCCAATAGGGTATTGTAAAGTAAAATAAAAAAAAAAAAAAAAAAAAAAAGAAAAGAAAAGAAAGATATCTGGAGTCCTGGAAAAAGAAAAAGCAATACCTGGGCATTTGTATTTTCCAAAAATTTCCAAGATAATTCTGATATGCATCTGAATTTTAAAAAGTGATTACAGGTTTTATTATTACATGGTAGTTTTGGTGATATAGAGTTCTATTACTTTTCTGTTGACCAATCGTGTTACAATGGTATTGAGTAGGGCTTCACTGGTGGGTCAGAGGTTAAAGCAATGTGGGAGACCTGGGTTCGATCCCTGGGTTGGGAAGATCCCCTGGAGAAGGAAATGGCAACCCACTGCAGTATTCTCGCCTGGAGAATCCCATGGATGGAGGAGCCTGGTGGGCTACAGTCCAAGGGGTTGCAGAGTCGGAAATGACTGAGGGACTTCACTTTCTTTCAACCACAATCATAAAAGATATTTTACCAGTTTTCACAATCAATAGCCAGACAAAAAATTAAGATGATTAGTTAATCATGGGAACATGATTAGCCTAACAATACAAAATAATTACATAAACAATCTGGGGGGGGGTCAAGTAGACTGATGTGATAAGTGGAAATGCATACATGCACATGTTTTCATCTGTCCAGCCTGTCTATATCTTTTGGTTAGTGCATTAAATCTATTTATATTTAAGGTAATTATCAATATATATGATCCTATTACTGTTTTCTTAATTGTTTTGGGTTTATTTTCTGTAAGTCTTTTCCTTCTTTTGTGTTTCCTGCCTAGAGAAGTTTCTTTAGCGTTTGTTGTAAAGCTGGCTTTGTGGTGCTGAATTCTTGCAACTTTTGCTTGCCTGGCAAGCTTTTGATATCTCCATCAAATCTGAAAGAGAGTCTTGCTGGGTAGAGTATTCTTGGTTATAGGTTCTTCCCTTTCATCACTTTAAATATATAGATATGCCATTCCCTTCTGGCTTGTAATTTCTGTTGAGAAGTCAGCTATAGCCTGATGGGAGTTCACTTGTGTGTTGTCATTTTTGCTTTGTTGCTTTTAATATTTTAACTTTAATTTCTGTCAGTTTGATTATTATATATCTTGATGTGTTCCTCCTTGGGTTTACACTGATTGGGACTCTGTGCTTTCTGGACTTGGTTGACTATTTCCTTTCCTAGGTTGGGGAAGTTTTCAGCTATTATCTCTTCAAATATTTTCTCATTGTCCTTTCTCTCTCTCTTCTCCTTCTGGGACCCCAATAATGCGAATGTTGGTGCATTTAATGCTGTCACAGAGGTCTCTTAGGCTATCTTCATTTCTTTTCATTCTTTTTTCTATATTCTGTTCTGCAGCAGTGATTTCTGCCATTCTGTTCTCCAGGTCATTTATCCATTCTTCTGCCTCAGTTATTCTGCTACTGACTCCTTCTAGTATATTATTTATCTCTGTTTGTTCTTTAGTTCTTGTAGGCCTTCAGTAAACATTTCTTCATCTTCTCCATTGTTTTCCTGAGATCCTAGATCATGTTCCTTATCATTACTCTGAATTCTTTTTCTGGAAGGTTGCCTATCTCCACTTCTTAGTTGTTTTTCTGGGGTTATCTTGTCTCTTCATCTGTGATATTCTGCTTTTTCATTGTGGGTAGCTTCCTGTAAGGTGGTTTTCGTTTTAGCCACTGTGGGACTGTGCTTCTTCGTGCTTCTTCTGTCTGCCCTCTGATGGAGGAGGCTAAGAGGCTTGTGTAAGCTTTCTGATGGGGACTGGTGGTGGGAAAAACTGGGTCTTGCGCTAGTGGGTAGGGCCTTGCTCAGGAAAGCTTTAATCTAATTATTTGCTGATAGCTGATTATCTACTATCTCTGGTACTTGATTATCTACTATATCTGAAATCAGATTGGTTATATTCTTTGCAGCGAAAGATGGAGAAGTTCTATACAGTCAACAAAAACAAGACCGGGAACTGACTGGCTCAGATCATGAACTCCTTATTGCCAAATTCAGACTGAAATTGAAGAAAGTAGGGAAAACCACTAGACCATTCACGTATGACCTAAATCAAATCCCTTAAAATTATATAGTGGAAGTGATAAATAGATTCAAGGGATTAGATCTGATAGACAGAGTGCCTGAAGAACTATGGATGGGGGTTCATGACATTGTGCAGGAGGCAGGGATCAAGACCATCCCCAAGAAAAGAAATGCAAAAAGGCAAAATGGTTGTCTGAGGAGGCCTTACAAAGAGCTATGAAAAGAATAGAAGTGAAAGGCAAAGGAAAAAAGGAAAGCTATATCCATTTGAATGCAAAGTTCCAAAGACTATCAAGGAGAGATAAGAAAGCTTTCCTCAGTGATCAATGCAAAGGAATAGAGGAAAACAATAGAATGGGAAAGATTAGAGATCTCTTCAAGGAAATTAGAGATACCAAGGGAACATTTTATGCAAAGTTGGGCTCAATAACGGACAGAAAAGGTATGGACCTAACAGAAGCAGAAGATATTAAGAGTGGCAAGAATACACAGAACTGTACAAAAAAGATCTTCATGACTCAGATAATCATGATGGTGTGATCACTCATCTAGAGCCAGACATCCTGGAATGTGAAGTTAAGTGGGCCTTATGAACAAAGCTAGTGGAGGTGATGGAATTTCAGCGGAGCTATTTAAAATCCTGAAAGATGATGCTGTGAAAGTGCTGCACTCAATATGCCAGCAAACTTGGAAAACTCAGCAGTGGCCACAAGACTGGAAAAGGTCAGTTTTCATTCCAATCCCAAAGAAAGGCAATGCCAAACAATGCTCAAACTACCGCACAATTGCACTCATCTTACACGTTAGCAAAGAAATGCTCAAAATTCTCCAAGCTAGGCTTCAGCAATATGTGAANTAATGGAGGAGATGTAAGAGATGAGGGTTTGAAACCTGGGTTGGGAATATCCTCTGGAGAAGGGCATGGTAACCTGCTCCAGTATTCTTGGTTGAAGAACCCCATGGACAGAGGAGCCTAGTGGCCTATAGTCCATAGAGTCACAAAGAATTAGACCCGACTGAAGTGACTTAGCATGGATGACCATGTGGAGATGAAGTGTAAGTATTTGGACATTTGAGAGGCAGAGTCAACAGAGCTGTGTAAGGAAGAGGTTCCATTATAACTCACAGATCTTTAGCTTGGGCCACTGGGGAAGCATATAATGAACTGAGGAAAACCAGACAAATTCTTTGGTCCTGTTAAATGCTAGGTGCCTATTAGTCACGTGCATAGACACCAAACAAATTAACATGCAAATTAACACAGGGTATATAAGTCTGAGGTTTTGGAGAAAGACTGTGGAGAAATTTATATCGAGAGATGAGAAGCCACCAGTATTTAAAATAAACCTGCATGAAGACAGTGTGAACATGTGTGTAAGCAAATAAAATACAAATAAGATGATGTCAAACAAATAAGACGATGTCATTAAGTCTTCCGGCACCACACTGGAAGACCAAGCTCTTTACAGTGGCCTGAAGGGTCACATATGACCCACCCCTTTGCGCCCTTAGTTCTCTGTCCTCGCCTCCTACCACTTTCCCCCTTGCTCACCTCTCCCCAGCCATTTACTCCGTGTGGGATCCTGACTTTTCCCCAACCGTGACAGACATACTGTGGCCGCAGAGCACTGCACTTGCTGTACCTCTGGGAAGCTCTCCCTCAGATGCGCCTTCCTCCCTGCCCTTCTTCACGTTTTGTTATCTAATTTCCAACTTCAGACTTCTTTGGCTACCATGTTTTAAAATCGCAATCTTTACCTAAACTCTTAATCTCCCAATAATCTCATTTTTCCCCCATAGGGTTTATGGTCACTTACTGTGCTACCGATTTCATTATTCTTTGTCTCAACTCTTTCCATAAATTCTCCATAATGCCAATAATTAGAATAGTTCTTGGCACAAAGTGCTCAAAAATATAGAAACAAAGTCTACGTTTCCTATGAGGTTCAATACAATTATCATTATGTACAACTCATTACATATAAAATCAACACAATTTTATATAACTCTATATGAAAAATTTTAAGAAAAACATTTAAAAATTTTTGATGTTGAAACAACACAAAAGTACAGTTATTAATGTCATTTTGTCTTGGTAATCAGCAAGATTTGTCTCCTCTGGCTCCTAAAAATGAAAATGATCGCTGCTGTGTACCGTGTTCTATGGACATGGCGTTGCCAAGTAGTTGGGACTTTGACATATCTGTTCTCTATTTAGTATGCTGCATATTATGGGTCATTTTGTTAGAGTTTAGCTCCAGTCCTTAACAGCCTATATATACATATAAGAAGGCTGAGCACCAAAGAATTGATGCTTTTGAACTGTGGTGTTGGAGAAGACTCTTGAGAGTCCCTTGGATGCAAGGAGATCCAACCAGTCCATTCTAAAGGAGATCAGCCCTGGGATTTCTTTGGAAGGAATGATGCTAAAGCTGAAACTCCAGTACTTTGGCCACCTCATGAGAAGTATTGACTCACTGGAAAAGACTCTGATGCTGGGAGGGATTGGGGGCAGGAGGAGAAGGGGA
>SJYV01021059.1:615750-641902 GCA_006410875.1 Neotragus pygmaeus | reverse complement strand
GATTGGGGGCAGGAGGAGAAGGGGACGACAGAGGATGAGATGGCTGGATGGCATTGCTGACTCGATGGACATGAGTCTGAGTGAACTCCGGGAGTTGGTGATGGACAAGGAGGCCTGGCGTGCTGCGATTCATGGGGTTCCAAAGAGTCGGACATGACTGAGCAACTGAACTGATCTGAAAAGAGGGCTTATGACAAGGGAGCCCTTCCTTGACTGCTGCTGCCAGCGCCCCTATCACTGAGGTGAGCCCCTGCTGACCCATTTCTCCGCAGGAGACTCTCCAACACTTGTAGGTAGTTTTGGTTCAGTCTCCTGTGGGGTCACTGCTCCTTTTCCCTGGTCTTGGTTTATGCAAGATTTTGTTTGTGCACTCCAAGACTGGAGTCCTTGTTTTCCCCAGTCCTGTAGAAGTCCTATAATCAAATCCCATTGGCCTTCAAGGTCAGATTCCCTGGGGATTCGCAGTCCCTCTGTCAGATCTCCAGGTTGGGAAGCCTGCCCTGACAGGACCTTCACAACAGTGTGAGAACTTCTTTGCTGTTACTATTCTCCAGTTTGTGGGTTACCCACCCAGCAGGTATGGTATTTGATTTTATTGTGATTGCACCCCTCCTACCTTCTTGTTGTGGCTTCTTTGTCTTTGGATGTGGGGTATCTTTTTTTGGTGGGTTCCAGCATCCTCCTGTTGAACCAGCTGTTCAACAGCTAGTTGCAATTTTGGTGCTCTTACAGAAGACGAGCACACATCCTTCTACTCTACCATCTTGAACCAGAAGCCTCTAAGCAAACGTTTTCACTCTCTTCTTTCAGCTGCATCAAGGGGCTCATTAGCTCCTTTTCTATTTCTGCCATTAGAGTGGTTATCATCTGCAGGTCTGAAATTGTTGATATTTCTCTCAGTGATCTTGATGCCAGCTTGTGATTCACTCAGCCCAGCATTTCACATGTACTCTGCATATAAATAAGCAAAGTAACAATACGTACAGCCTTAATGCACTCCCTTCCCAAGTTTGAACCTGGCCAATTCTAACTGCTCCATGTTTGATTCTAACTGTTGATTGTTGACCTGCATACCTGTTTCTCAGGGCAAGTAAGGTGGTTTGGTATTCCCATCTTTTTAAGAATTTTCCACTTTGTTGTGATCCACACAAAGGCTTTAGCATAATCAGTGAGGCAGAGTAGATGTTTTCCTGAAACTCCTTTGCATTCTCCATGATCCAACAAATGTTAGCAGTTTGGTCTCTGGTTCCTCTAGTTCTCAGTTCACATACTGCTGCTGAAGCCTAGCTTGAAGGATTTTGAGCCTTACCAGCATGCAAAATGAGCACAATTGTATGGCAGTTTGAACATTCTTTGGCATTGCCCTTCTTTGGGACTGGAATGAAAACTGACCTTTTCCAGTACTGTGGTCACTGCTGAGGTTTTCGAATTTGTTGGCATATTGAGTGCAGTACTTTTAACAGCATCATCCTTTAGGATTTGAAGGGCCTCAGCCAGAATTTCAACACTTCCACTAACTTTGTTTGTAGTGATGCTTCCTATGACCCACTTGACTTCACACTCCAAGATGTCTGGTTCTAGGTGAGTAACAACACCTTTGTGGTCATCCAGGTCATGAAGACCTTTTTTGAACAGTTCTTTTGTGTCTTCTTCTTGCCACCTCTTCTTAATATATTCTGCTTCTGTTAGGTCATTAACATTTCAGTCCTTTATTGTGCCCATTCTTGTATGAAACGTTTCCTTGGTATCTCTAATTTTCTTGAAGAATTCTCTAGTCTTTCCCATTCTATTGTTTTCCCCTATTTCTTTGCTGCTGCTCCTAAGTCGCTTCAGTCATGTCTGACTCTTCGCGACCCCATGGACTGCAGCCTACCAGGCTCCTCTGTCCATGCGATTTTCTTTGCAGTGTTCACTTAATAAGTGTTTCTATTTCTTTGCAGTGTTCACTTTAATAAGGCTTTCTCATCTCTCCTTGCCTTTTTTTTTTTTGGAACTCTGCATTTAGATTGGTATCTTTCCCTTTCTCCTTGGCTTCTCTTCTCAGCTATTTGTAAGCCCTCCTCAGACAACGATTTTGCCTTGTTGTATTTCTCCTTGGTATGGTTTTGGCCACCATTTCCTGTACAATGTTAGGAACCTGTGTCCATAGTTCTTCAGGCACTCTGTGAGATCTAATCCCTTGAATCTACTTGTCATTCCCACTTAAGAGTCATAAGGGATTTGATTTAGATCATACCTGATGGCCTAGTGGCTTTCCCTACATTCTTCAATTTAAGCCTGAATTTTGCAATAACGAGCTGATGATTTGAGCCAGTCAGCTCCAGGTCTTGTCTTTGCTGACTGTACAGAGCTTCTCCATCTTCATCTGCAAAGAATATAATCAATCTGATCTCAGTATTGACTATTTGATGATGTCCATCCCTTGTGTTGTTGGAAAAGGGTGTTTGCTATGACCTGTGCATTCTCTTGTCAAAACTCTGTTAGCCTTTGCCCTGCTTCATTTTGTACTCCGAGGCCAAACTTGCCTGTTACATTAGGTATCTCTTGACTCCTTAGTTTGCATTCCAAGCCCCTGTGATGAAAAAGCCATCTCTCCCTTTTTTTTTTTGCTGTTAATTCTAGGTTTTGGAGGTCTTCATATACGAACTGTTTCAGCTTTTTTGGTGTTAGTGGTTGGGGCATAGACTTGGATTACTGTGTTGAATGGTTTGCCTTGGAAATGAACCGAGATCATTTTGTCGTTTTTGAGATTGCATCCCAGTACTGCATTTCATACCCTTTTGTTCACCATGAGGGCTACTCCATTTCTTTTAAGGGATTCTTGCCCACAGTAGTAATCTAATGGTCATCTGAATTAAATTTGGCTATTCCCATTCTTTTTAGTTCAGTGATTATTAAAATGTCAATGTTCGCTTTTACCATCTCTGGCTTGACTATGTCCAACTTACCTTGATTCATGCACCTAACATTCCAGGTTCCTATGCAATACTGTTCTATACAGCATTGGACTTTACTTTCACCACCAGACACATCGACAGCTGGGGGTCATTTCCACTTTGGTCCAGCCTCTTCACTTTCTGGAGCTCTCTTTCTATTCTTTCCCAGTTGCATATTGGACACTGACCTGGGAGCTCATTTTTCCAGTGTCATGTATTTTCGTCTTTTCATACTGTTCAGGGGGTTCTCAAGGCAAGAATACTGAAATGGTTTGCCATTCACTACTCCAGTGGACTATGTTTTGTCAGAACTCTCCACCATGACCCGTTCACCTTGGATGGCTGTGCACTGCAGTTATTACCAAGAATGGAAAGGAAGAAGAAAAGCAACCGAACATTTGTTTTGTTGGTAGTCTTTATGTTTTCAAAAACGTGGAAATATGTCATGTTCCCAAAATATAAAGTAGATGGCACTGCCTATAAGTATCTTTTGCTACCCCAGGGATTAAAGTTTTTCTGGGATAATTTAAAAGGCCCTTCTCTCACCTTGAGTTCCTTATATTTCCCAGAGTGCTGGACTGCAGTTTTTAAAAAATTAATTTAATTGGAGGATAATTACAATATTGTGATGGTTTTTGCCATACATCGACATGAATCAGCGATGGGTGCACATGTGTTGTCCACCATCCTGAACCCCCCTCCCACCTTCCTCCTCATCCCATCCCTCTATGTTGTCCCAGAGCACAAGCTATGAGTGCCCAGCTTCATGCATCGAACTTGCACTGCTCATCTATTTTGCATATGGTAATATACATGTTTCAATGTTATTCTCTCAAATCACCCCACCTCACTTGCTCTCAGAGCCAAAAGTCTGTTCTTTATGTCTGTGTCTCTTCTGGTGCCTTGCATATAAGATTGTCATTGTCTTTCTAAATTTCATATATATCATTAATACACAGTATTTCTCTAAGAATGTTTCTCTTTCTGACTTCATGCTGTATAATAGGCTCACTTCATCCACCTCATTAGAACTGACTCAAATGTGTTCCTTTTTATAGCTAAGTACTCCATTGTGTATATGTACAATAACTTCCTTATCCATTCATCTCTCAATGGATATCTACATTGCTTCCATGTCCTAGCTATTGTAAACAGTGCTGCTGGAGTACATGTGTCTCTTTCACTTCTGGTTTCCCCAGTGTGTATGCCCAGCAGTGGATTGCTGGGTCATATGGCAGTTCTCTTCCCAGTTTTAAAAGGAATCTCCACACTGTTCTCCATAATGGCTGTCGTTCAGTCAGTTCAGTCGCTCAGTCGTGTCCGACTCTTTGCAACCCCATGAATCGCAGCACGCCAGGCCTCCCTGTTCATTACCATCTCTCGGAGTTCACCCAGACTTACATCCATCGAGTCAGTGATGCCATCTAGCCATCTCATCCTCGGTGGTCCCCTTCTCCTCCTGCCCACAATCCATCCCAGCGTCAGAGTCTTTTCCAACTCTTTGCATGAGGTGGCCAAAGTACTGGAGTTTCAGCTTTAGCATCATTCCTTCCAAAGAAATCCCAGGGTTGATCTCCTTCAGAATGGACTGGTTGGATCTCCTTGCAGTCCAAGGGACTCTCAAGAGTCTTCTCCAACACCACAGTTCAAAAGCATCAATTCTTCGGTGCTCAGCCTTCTTCACAGTCCAACTCTCACATCCATACATGAACACAGGAAAAACCATAGCCTTGACTAGACGGACCTTAGTCGGCAAAGTAATGTCTCTGCTTTTGAATATACTATCTAGGTTGGTCATAACTTTTCTTCCAAGGAGTAAGCGTCTTCTAATTTCATGGCTGCAGTCACCATCTGCAGTGATTTTGGAGCCCCAAAATATAAAGTCTGACACTGTTTCCACTGTTTCCCCATCTATTTCCCATGAAGTGATGGGACCGGATGCCATGATCTTCGTTTTCTGAATGTTGAGCTTTAAGCCAACTTTTTCACTCTCCTCTTTCACTTTCATCAAGAGGCTTTTTAGCTCCTCTTCACTTTCTGCCATAAGGGTGGTGTCATCTGCATATCTGAGGTTATTGATATTTCTCCCGGCAATCTTGATTCCAGCTTGTGTTTCTTCCAGTCCAGCGTTTCTCATGATGTACTCTGCATAGAAGTTAAATAAGCAGGGTGACAATATACAGCCTTGACGTATTCCTTTTCCTATTTGGAACCAGTCTGTCGTTCCATGTCCAGTTCTAACTGTTGCTTCCTGATCTGCATACAGGTTTCTCAAGAGGCAGGTCAGGTGGTCTGGTATTCCCATCTCTTAAAGAATTTTCCACAGTTTATTGTGATCCACACAGGACCCAGCAATCCCACTGCAGGGCATACACACCAAGGAAACCAGAATTGAAAGATACACGTGTACCCCAGTGTTCATCGCAGCACTGTTTATAATAGCCAGGACATGGAAGCAACCTAGATATCCATCAGCAGATGAATGGATAAGAAGGCTGTGGTACATATACACAATGGAGTATTACTCAGCCATTAAAAAGAATACATTTGAATCAGTTCTAACGAGGTGGATTAAACTGGAGCCAATTATACAGAGTGAAGTAAGCCAGAAAGAAAAACACTAATACAGGATACTAATGCATATATATGGAATTTAGAAAGATGGTAACAATAACCCTGTATGTGAGACAGCAAAAGAGACACAGATGTATAGAACAGTCTTTTGGACTCTGTGGGAGGGTGGGATGATTTGGGAGAATGGCATTGAAACATGTATAATATCATATAAGAAACGAATTGCCAGTCTAGGTTCGGTGCAGGATACAGGATGCTTGGGGCTGATGCACTGGGATGACTCAGAGGGATGGTATGGGGAGGGAGGTGGGAGGGGGGTTCAGGATTGGGAACACATGTGCACCCATGGCAGATTCATGCTGATGTGTGGCAAAACCAATACAATATTGTAAAGTAATTGGCCTCCAATTAAATAAATTAAAAAAAAGAGAGAACACAGGTGAAACACTCTGACATAAATCACAGCAATATTTTCTTGGATCAGTCTTCTAAAGCAAAATAAAAGCAAAAATAAACAAATAAGGTCTAATTAAAGACTTCTGCACAGCAAAGGAAACCATAAACAAAACGAAAAGACAACCTACAGTATGGGAAGAATATATGGGAAGAATATATTTGTAAACATGCAGCAGATAAGGGGTTAATATCCAAAATATACAAACAGCTCATATAACTCAATATCAAAAACAACCTAATAAAAAACGAGTAGATGACTTGAACAGACATTTTTACAAAGAAGGCATACAGGTGGCTAATATGTACATGAAAAGATGCTCAGCATCACTAATTATTAGAGAAATGCAAATCAAAACCACAATGAGATATCAACTAACACTTGTCAGTGAATGGTCAATATCAACAAGTCTACAAATAAATGTTGGCAAGGGTGTGGAGAAATTGGAACCTTCCTATACTGCTGGTGGGTTGTAAGCTGATGCAGCCACTATTGAAAACAGTATGGAAGTTCCTTAGGAAACTAAGAATAGAACTTCTACATGATCCAGCAACTCTACTCCTGGGTATGTATCTGGAAAAACAAAAAGACGACACTAATTTGAAAAGATAAATGCACCCCAATGTTCATGGCAGCACTATTTACAACAGCCGAAAAACAATCCAAATGCCATTCAATAGAAAACCAGATTAATACACACAATGGAGTATTATTCACCCACAAAAAAGAACGAAATATTGCCAGTTGCAGCAACATAGATTGACCTAGAGAATATTATTATGCTTAATGAGATGAGTCAAGACAAAAAAGACAAACACAATATAATACCTCTTATATGTGGAATCTAAAAAAAAATACAAATGTATATGCAAAACAGAAACAGACTCGCAGACATAGAAAACAAACTTGTGGTTACCCAAGGGGTGAGGGAAGGAATGACAAATCAGGGGTATGGAATTAACAGATATCAACGACTATATAAAACAGATATGCAACAAGGATTTATTGTACAGCACAGGGAATTATAGCTATTATCTTATAATAACTTATAATGGAAAATCTGCAGAAGTACTGAATCAGTATGCTGTATACCTGAAACTAACACAATACTATAAATTAACTATACCTCAATTAAAAATAGAAATGTGGCTAGTAGCAACTGAGGAACTGAATTTTAAACATTTAATTTTAATTATTTAAGATTGAAGTTAGAATCTTGTGGATCACCAGGTTGGGAACAGCATGATTCTAGGGGTTCAAACCTGTCTGGTTTGCTAAACTATAGACAGGCAAGGTTTTCTTTGGCCTGTTCAATAGTGTCTAATACCACTTAATAACATTCATTGCTATATTATCAGTGTCTAGAGTATTGGTTAGCACATGACAGATGCTCAACAAATATTTGGTAAATGCATGAAATATACGGTGGTAATATATAGCTATTCATACCTAAGCTATTATTCATAGCTTACTGGTAATATGTCCTGGTTCTTTCATAAAAAATAGAGAAGTGAAGTTAAACTGTTCTCTGTATATGGAATTGCTTGATTGAAGGCTCAAAATGCCTAGAGAGAACAAGAGTGGTGCTAATTTATTTTGGCTCAAAGAAAAAATAATATAAATAGTTATATATGAATAACATGTTGATTATTATGGGAATATTGAAGGAAGACTATGCAATGGCAGGAATTTGGTAAGGATACAGATAAGAGTTGATGAGAATAAAAACAGGAAAAAACCCACCTCAGATTAAAAAAACTAAATTCAGATTTTTTGCATAACTAAAGGATGGAAACTGAAGATAGAGAAGCCTTGAATAAATATACAGTAATCTGGTTAGGCAATAATAGAGCTTAGAAAAGGGATGTGGCAGTGGAAAGAGAAATGAGTATATCACTTTTAGCAAGTTAGTGAACTGACAAAGGGATACATAACAGTATAAATAGATCGTGTGGCTTAAACAGGTCAGAAAAACAGGCATTGTTTTGATTTCAGGGGATAAGTAAGATGGCCAAACTAACATAAAAGAGGTGAGGATCCTGAAAATAAAATGTAAGAAATTATATATTCATGATTTTCAATTTTAGGAGGTAGTGAACATTCATCCAGGTGGTGTTGATTTAGAGTTAAAATAGAAGAGAATCAAAGGACGAGATCAGAGTCACTTAAAAACTACCAAAATGCAGAATAAAATTGAAAACTCCCTTAGAAGACAACTTAGAGAGCAAAGAGAATCATGTCATGATTAGCTGGTAAAAGAGGAATATATATATATATTTTTTGAAAGAGACACTGAAATATCAAACACAGTGCAAAGAAAGAGAGCCACATGTAAGAATGAGTAAAATCTGAGCACAGGCTAGTTGACAGTACTGAATTAAAGAGAATCTAAGAGGACAAGAACTATGACAAAATCCTTGAGGTTTGGTTGCTGCTGCTGCTAAGGCACTTCAGTTGTGTCCCACTCTGTGCGACCCCAGAGACGGTAGCCTACCAGGCTCTCCCATCCTTGGGATTCTCCAGGCAAGAACACTGGAGTGTGTTCAGCAAATCTTGATGGTATATCTTAGATAAGTGCTTTGACTAGATGTCAGTAATGAAGGAACAGTAATCTCATAGGAGTGAAAAAGATACCCCTATACTCCTTCATGCCTTTCCAAAACAGATTTAAAATATTGTTAGTGAAGTGTGGAATACAAAATCTATAGCTTATCCTGTGTCCTCAAAGTGGGGAAAGATGTCATCAAAGATAGCTCAGGTAACAATTCTGTAAGGTATTAAGGGTTGATAAGCTCAATCTTATGTTATGAAAAGTAAGATGCCCATGTTTTGTGTTTTTGATGCCATGTTTTACATCTTCATGTTTATCCTTTCACTGTTTAATGTAATTATAAGTTGATTTTTACAATTTTTTGTCTTTTACTCTTAGTAGTAGCTTATTTAAGTGGTTGCTCCACAGTGTTTACTATGTATTTGCCTTTACTGGTGGACTTTTTCTTTCCTATAGATTCTTACCTCTTGTGGCCCTTTCCACTTAAAAAGACCCTTTAACATTTCTTCTAGGTTAGGTTTAGTATTGCTGAAATCTTTTAGTTTTTGGTTGTCTGGAAAATTACGTATCTCTTAGCTCAGTTGGTAAAGACTCTGCCTGCAGTGCAGGAGACCTGGGTTTGATCCCTGGATCGGGAAGACCCCTGGAAAAGGAAATGGCAACCCACTCCAGTATTCTTGCCTTGAGAATCCCATGGACAGAGGAGCCTGGCAGGCTACAGTCCATGGGGTTGCAAGAGTGGACATGACTTAGCAACTAACCCCTCCCCCCATCCTGCTCCCCTTCTATTCTAAATGATAATCTTGCTTGATTGAGTGTCCTAGGTTGCAGGTTTTCCCCTTTCAGTACTTTGAATGTATTATGCCACTCCCTTCTGGCCTACAAAATTTCTGCAGAGAAACCAGTTGATAGCCTTATGGGGGTTCCCTTGAACTGAATGTTTTCTTGCTGCCTTTGGAATCATCTCATTATCTTTGACCTTTGCCATTTTAATTATGATATATCTTGGTGTGGGGCTGTTTAGGTTAATTTTATTTGGGATTCTTTGTGGTTCCTGTACATGGACATCTGTTTCCTTCTTTATTTATTTATTTAAAAAAATTTTTACTTTATTCTACTTTACAATACTGTATTGGTTTTGCCATACATCGACATGAATCCACCACAGGTGTATACAAGCTCCCAATCCTGAATCCCCCTTCCACCTCCCACCCCACATCATCTCTCTGGATGATCCCCGTGCACCAGCCCCAAGCATCCTGCATCGAACGTAGACCGGTGCCTTGTTTCTTACACGATAGTATACATGTTTCAATGCCATTCTCTCAAATCATCTCACCCTCTCTCTCAGAAGCCAAAAGTCCGTTCTATATGTTTGTGTCTCTTTTGTTGTCTCACATACAGGGTCATCATTACTGTCTTTCTAAATTCCATATATATGTGTCAGTATACTGTATTGGTGTTTTTCTTTCTGGCTTACTTCACTCTGTATAATNTAGTCTGCTGTTAATTCCCTCTAGTTGTTTTTCATTTGTCATATTCAGTTCTGATTCTTTTTCATGTTTTCTAGTTCTTTGTTAAAACTGGCACTGTGTCAATCAATTCTTTCCTCTAATTTAGTTAGCATTCTTATTACTAATGCTCAAACTCTAATTCTGAGTTTGTCTTCTTTGTGCCAGATCCCAGGGCTGGGGGAACCCAAAATGTGGACTGAACCTCATTCTCCAGGGAGTAAGTCTGTATAATTCCTTTGAGCCTGTGTAATCCCTCTCCTCTTCTATCTTCCCCTACCAGGTGTGCAGGTCCTGACCTGATCATTTCTCTTATTTTCCTACCTGATTTCATCTGGACCTTGGATTTTTCTTACAACCTTAGTTGCATTAATATAGCTGTCTTTCTGCCAGATGACTTACAGTTTGTTTTCAGTGAGAACTGCTCCACATGTAGATGTATCTTTGAGGTGTTTGTGGTGGGAGGTGAGCTCCACATTTTCCTACCCCATCATTTTGATCTCTCTTTGGGCTCTTTTCAGAGGGCCAGTCAACTTCTTCTCAGTGGTATCAAGCATGCAGTAACAACAACTTTATTCTTTCCACTGTATTAACAGCTTCATATAGTGTTTATTTTTACACTGGCTAGCAACTACTTCATTAATCCTATTTTTTAGCTTGTACAGTTCAGTTCAGTTCAGTTCCTCAATCGTGTCTGACTCTTTGCAACCTCATGAACTGCAGCATGCCAGGCCTCCCTGTCTATCACCAACTGGTGGAGTCCAACCAAACCCATGTCCATTGAGTGGGTGATGCCATCCAACCATCTTATCCTCTGTCATCCCCTTCTCCTGCCCTCCATCATTCCCAGCACCAGGATCTTTTCAAATGAGTCAGCTCTTCACATCAGGTGGCCAAAGGATTGGAGTTTCCACTTCAGCATCAGTCCTTCCAATGAACACCCAGGACTGATCTACTTTAGGATGGACTGGTTGGATCTCCTTGCAGTCCAAGGGACTCTCAAGAGTCTTCTCCAACACCACAGTTCAAAAGTATCAGTTCTTTGGCGATCAGCTTTCTTCATAGTCCAACTCTCACATCCATACATGACTACTGGAAAAACCATAGCCTTGACTAGACGGACCTTTGTTGACAAAATAATGTCTCTGCTTTTTAATATGCTGTCTAGGTTGGTCATAACTTTCCTTCCAAGGAGTAAGCATCTTTTAATTTCATGGCTACAATCACCATCTGCAGTGATTTTGGAACCCCCCAAAATTAAAAGTCAGCCACTGTTTCCCCATCTATTTCCCATGAAGTGATGGGACCGGATGCCATAATCTTAGCTTTCTGAATGTTGAGTCTTAAGCCAACTTCTTCACTCTCTTCTTTCACTTTCATCAAGAGGCTTTTAAATTCTTCTTCACTTTCTGCCATAAGGGTGGTGTCATCTGCACATCTGAGGTTATTGATATTTCTCCTGGCAATCCTGATTCCAGCCTGTGCTTCCTCCAGAGCAGTGTTTCTCATGATGTACTCTTCACATAAGTTAAATAAGCAGGGTGACAATATACAGCCTTGAAGTACTCCTTTCCCTATTTGGAACCAGTCTGTTGTTCCATGTCCAGTTCTAACTGCTTCCTGACCTGTGGTCTCTCCATGACAATTCTAAAAATTGGTTTCATGAGTCTTTGATTCTCTTTATTGTTCTCTGTCTCCTTTGAGGCTATCTATAGTTAGACGTATGCACAGTAAACGAAAAATTTTCCCTTCCTGTATGTTTGGAGATGCGAAGCACAGGTTTTTTTTTTTTTTTTTTTATGTTCCTGCCCTCAGAATGCAATACCCCTTTACAACTGTCCTCTTCTACCCTTAGGACCAGCTGAACATGAGGGAATTTCAATCTCTAATTGCTTTATAAGAAGTGTTAATGATACTGACATGAGGAAATGGTTAGGAAAAAGATAGCAGTGGAATTTTTCTATAAAGTAGAGATAGTTGTTAATGTTTAGTTGAGTGCCCATTATGGGTCTCTGAGCTAGAAACAGGCAGTAGTAGTGTAAAATCTCTTTCCAATTTACTTTTGAATCATTTGGTGTAATCAATGGGTAAGGTGGAACAGGTGTTTTTCATTCAAGCCCAATCAGCACTTTAATTAGAAGAACTTCCTCATAGCCTGGCAACTGGTTAAATATCATTTTTAATATGAAATGTTTTCATGAATAGCTAGTATGCTGCTGCTGCTAATTCACTTCAGTCGTGTCTGACTCTGTGTGATCCCACAGACGGCAGCCCACCAGGCTCCCCCGTCCCTGGGATTCTCCAGGCAAGAACACTGGAATGGGTTGCCATTTCCTTCTCCAATGCATGAAACTGAAAAGTGAAAAGTGAAGTCGCTCAGTCGTGTACGAGTCTTCACGACCCCATAGACTGCAGCCTACCAGACTCCTCCACCCATGGGATTTTCCAGGCAAGAGTATTGGAATGGGGTGCCATTGCCTTCTCTGGAATAACAAGTATACTTCAGAGTTAAATAAAAAGAACATTTAAAGGTGAATTTCTAATTATAGTTAACTCACTTTCCAGTATCTCAATTAAGGCTCATAAAAATAAACTTATTAGACACCTAAATTAATGCAAAAATGGAAAAACATCATAAGGAAATAGAGATACTTTATAATTCTCTACTTATACCCTTATTACCAAGGGATTTGATATTCATATTTAAAGTTTTGACTGCCCAAATAGACAAAGATTTTCTTTTTGTTCCTTTTAAATTTTATTTTTAATTGGAGGATAATTACATACTGTGATGGTTTTTGCCATACATCAACATAAATCAGTCATAGATATATATATATTCCCCTCCCTCTTGAAACTTCCTCCCACCTCACTCTCCATCCCATCCCTCTTAAGTTGTCAAAGAGCACTAGCTTTGGGTTCCCTGCATCATATAGCAAATTCCCACTGGCTATCCATTTTACATATGGTAATGTATATGTTTCAGTGCTACTCTCTCAAAACATCCCACCCTCTCCTTCTCCCACTGTGTGCACAAGTCTGTCCTTTTGTCTGTGTCTCCTTTGCTGCCCTGAAAATAGGTTCATCAGTACCATCTTTCCAAATTCCATATATATGCATTAATATACGATATCTGTCGTTCTCTTTCTGACTTACTTCACTCTATATAATAGGCTCTAGGTTCATCCACCTCATTAGAACTGATTCAAATGTGTTTTTTTTATAGCTGAGTAATATTCCATTGTGTATATGTACCACAACTTTATCTATTCATCGGCTGATGGACATCTACATTGCTTCCATGTCCTAGCTATTGTAAACAGTGCTGCAATGAACATTGGGGTACACTGTCTTTTTTCATTATGATTTCCTCAGGGTATGTGCCCAGTAGCAGGACTGCAGGGTCATATGGTAGTTTTATCCCTAGTTTTTAAAGAATTTCCATACTGTTCTCCATAGTATCTGTATCAATTTGCCTTTCCATCAACAGTGCAAGAGGGTTCCCTTTTCTCCACACCCTTTCTAGTATTTACTCTCTGTAGAGTTTTTGATGATGGCCATTCTGCCTTTTTTTCTTTTATTCTTTTCTACATTCTGCCTTTTTTTCCTTACTATAGTCTAGTTCAGCGGGATAATTTTGACATTATATGATTTTGTTTTACTGATTTTAAAAATTAATTCTGTATAAAAGATGTGACTGTTGAATCAGGGAATGATACCCTAATTAATGGGATTCCATGGTTGCTCAGATAGTAAAGAATCTGCCTGCAATGCAGGAGACCCAGGTTCAATCCCTAGGTCAGGAAGATCCCCTGGAGAAGGGAATGGCTACACACTCCAGTACTCTTGCCCGGAGAACTCCAAGGACAGAGGAGCCTGGTGGCTATAGTCTTGGGGTTGCAAAAGAGTTGGACATAACTCAGTGACCAAATAACAACTCTAATTAATACGATATTAACCAATTAGTTTCTATATTGGTTTGCTTTAAAATATTTTATTTAATTTGATAGAGTACAGTAACCTGTGGCTTACAGTCAATGAGTAGTTTCTGACAGTCATTTATAATGGTTAGACTTGTGCTCTGAATAAATTTTATTGATTAGATTTGTTGTTTAAAGACAGCTTTGACATATGAAATTCTACTTTTGTATGTATACAATTAACATCATTAAAATTATAATAATTAAGAGTTTAAAAAATGACTTACACTTTTAAAAACAATACATTTAAATTCTTTCAAGGAGTATTTCTGCTTTTCTACATTTTAAATCAACAAGATTTTTGGTACACCAGGGAAAATTTGCTTAGGAAGAATAAAGGTTAATGTTGCAGATGTCACTATTTTAATATTAGTCTACTTTAATAAATTTTAGGATAAGATTGTCTCCTATTGATTTAATGTTTGTGGATTAATATTTCTATAATACAAGTGCATTATAAAAAAATAATTTTCCATACAGTAAAACTTGTACAGTGAAGTATTTCTACAAAGTTGTATAGTTTTAGAAAACTATAGAATTGGACTTTCTTTTCCTGAATGGGGCACCATTTTCTATTAAGTGCCATCAAATCACCTAANGCATTATAAAAAAATAATTTTCCATACAGTAAAACTTGTACAGTGAAGTATTTCTACAAAGTTGTATAGTTTTAGAAAACTATAGAATTGGACTTTCTTTTCCTGAATGGGGCACCATTTTCTATTAAGTGCCATCAAATCACCTAAAGAAGAATACTGAGTATAAGATACACAGAACATTCAACCATGAAAGATAAAACAGGATGTACAAAACTATACAAAACCCCTGTGTTCCAGTTTTGATTCTGCAGTTTAATTGAATTTTCTCTTTTTTTATTCTAACAAAAGAGAAATTGTGAGTTTTTTTCTGCCCCTCAACTCAGGCTTCCTATGATCCTGCAGCTCTAAATTAAAAATAAAACTTGCCAGGGACTTTCCTGGTGGTCTAGTGGCTGTCTCTTATACACATCNACACAGTCAAAGGCTTTGGCATAGTCAATAAAGCAGAAATATATGTTTTTCCGGAACTCTTGCTTTTTCCATGATCCAGTGGATGTTGGCAATTTGATCTCTGGTTCCTCTGCCTTTTCTAAAACCAGCTTGAACATCTGGAAGTTCACGGTTGACATATTGCTGAAGCTACTTCATGGCTAATAGAAGGGGGAAAAAGTGGAAGCACTAACAGATTTTACTTTCTTGGGCTTCAAAATCACTGTGAATGGTGACTGTAGCCATGAAATTAAGACACTTGCCCCTTGGAAGAAAAACTATGACAAACCTAGAGAGCACATGAAAAAGTAAAGACATGACTTTACCGATAAAGTTCTGTATAGTCAAAGCTATGGTTTTTCCAGTAGTTGTGTATAGATTTGAGAATTGGGACATTAAGAATGCTGAGCACCAAAGAATTGAAGCTTTCGGATTGTGGTGCTGGGGAAGACTCTTGAGAGTTCCTTGGACTGCAAGGAGATCAAACCAGCCAATCCTAAAGGAAATCAACCCTGAATATTCGTTGGAAGGACTGATGCTGAAGCTGAAGCTGCAATACTTTGGCCACCTGATGCAAAGAGCTGACTCATTAGAAAAGACCCTGACGCTGGGAAAGATTGAAGGCAAAAGGAGAAGAGAGTGGCAGAGGATGAGATAGACAGCATCACTGACTCAACAGACACATGTTTTTGGGCAAACTCTGGGAGATGGTGAAGGACAGGGAAGCATGGCACGCTGCAGTTCATGGGGAAGCAGAGAGTTAGACATTCCTTAGTGACTGAACAGCAACAACAATGGAAATCAAAACTACACTGTGATATCACTTCACATACACTAGTATGGCTATAGTAAAAAATGTAGATAGTAAGTGCGTGCAAAGATGTGGAGAAACCCTCATAAACTGCTGGTGGGACTGTAAAATGGTACAGACTTTCGAAAAGTATGACACATCCTTAAAAGGTTAAATATAGAGATACCATTTGATTTAGCAATTCCACTCCTAGATACAAGAGCTAAGAGAAACGAAAACATAAGTCCACAAAAAATCTGTACACAAATGTTCATAACAGCATTATCTATAAGAGAGTAAAGGTGGAAACAATCCAAAAGTCCATCAACAAATGAACAGATAAACAAAATGTGGTATTATAGGCATCCAAAAATAGGCAAATCTATAAAGACAGAAAGTATTGATATATTACTGGTTGCCTAGGTCTTTCGAAGGAATGATGCTAAAGCTGCAACTCCAGTACTTTGGCCACCTCATGCGAAGAGTTGACTCATTGGAAAAGACTTTGATGCTGGGAGGGACTGGGGGCAGGAGAAGAAGGGGACGACCGAGGATGAGATGGCTGGATGGTATCACTGACTCGATGGACATGAGTCTGAGTGAACTCCGGGAGTTGGTGATGGACAGGGAGGCCTGGCGTGCTGCGATTCATGGGGTCGCAAAGAGTCAGACACGACTGAGCGACTGAACTGAACTGAGGACAGGGAGGAGGGGGTAAGAGGAATGACTACTAAGGGGTAAAGGTCCCCATCCCCACCCTGTGGTACGGTAGCAACTGTAAGTTTAGTAAAAACTACTCTGTTGTACAGGCTTCTCAGGCGGCGCCAGAGGTAAAGAACCCGCCTGCTGATGCAGGAGACACAAGAGATGTGGGTTTGATCTCTGAGTTAGGAAGATCCCCTGGAGAAGGACATGGCAACTCACTCACTCCAGTATTCTTGCCTGGAGAATCCCATGGACAGAGGAACCTGGTGGGCTAGCTACAGTCCACAGGGTTGCAGAGAGTCAGACGTAAGAAGCAACTTAGCACACATTCTGTTGTACTCTTTGAAAAGGTGAATTGTATATGGTCTATGAATATCTAAATAAAGCTTTATTTAAATAAAAAAGAGAGTCAAGTTATTTAAGGTACTTATTGTAAGATGACAGTAAAGACAGTCTTTTTATTTCTTAACTCATTTGTATTATTCTTTAATAATAAATGTTTTAGCTTATTTTCCACCTTTAATAAAATTTTTTAAAATTATTAAAGTAAAAAAGACAGAAAATAAGATTCCATGAATCTACTATCGAAATGGTTAATTTCGGGCAGACCACATCAACTGCTAATGGATGACATCAATATGATAACCAAGTGAGGTCTGTGTTCTTTATACTATGTTTAAAAAGGCAAGATCATCTCTTAAGAAAATATTTTATCTGAAATAACATGATTAATGTGCAGATTTGTTAGATAAATAAAATCACTATTTACTTCTGAAGTGAAATATACAAAAGAGATAAACACTGACTGAACCAGTCATTATCTGAAAAGATATCAATCTCAGAATTTGTAAAAAGAGCAAGGGAATAGATCATCAAAGTGGCAGTTTTAAGGGGAGAATGATGATGAATAAATATATAACTGGAAAGAAAATATGCAAAGTGAAATTATTGCTTACATTGTAAAATATTATGTTACAAATTGGTACAAAAATCTTTCCCAAGTATATCTAGGTAACATACTTCCAGTTTTGTAATTTGTGTCAGGTGGAAAATCAGAGCCAAAGTATAAAACTAAACTGTATTAGAAACTTTACAAAATACTTCTATGTCATGCATGTACATATGTAATCAATTAATGGAGGGGGAGCTGGACTCCACAAAGTGCAAGCAGAAAGCAACTTCAATTATTTCTTATCCCTGGCACTTTAAGAAGCATTTTGTTAAAACTAGTGTTTACCAGTGGTGAGAGGGAAGGGGGAAGGAAAAAGAAAGTGGAGGTTAAAAGGTACAAACTATTATGTATAAAATAAATAAGCTGTTAAGGATGTAACGGCAACCCACTCCAGTATTCTCGCCTGGAAAATCCCATGGACAGAGGAGCCTGGAGGGCCGCAGTCTGTGGGGTCAGACACGACTGAGCGACTAACAACACAAGGATACACAGGGTCTGCGTGCAGATTAAGTTGCTTTAGTTGTGTCCAACTCTATGACCCTATGGACTGTAGCCCGCAAAGCTCCTCTTTTCATGAGGTTCTCCAGGCAAGAATACTGGAGTGGGTTGCTATTTCCTCCTCCAAGGGATCTTCTCGACCCAAGGATCAAACCTACATCTCTTAGCTCTCTTGCACTGGCAGTCAGGTTCCTTACCACCAGTGCCACCTGAGAAGCCCACACAGGGAATACAGACATTTGAAAAATAATTTATTTTTGGTTGTGCTGGGTCTTTGTTGCTATGCTCGGACTTTCTCTAGTTGAGGGAGTGGGGGCTACTCTCTAGTTGGGGTGTGTGGGCTTCTCACTGAGGTGGCTCCTCTTGTTCCTGAGCAAAGGCTCTGAGTGTATGGGCTTCAGTGCCATGTGGGCTTAGCAGTTGCAGCTACCCGGCTCTAGAGCACAGACTCAATAGTTGTAGTGCATAGGCTTAGCTGCTCCATGGCATGTGAGAACTTCCTGCATGAGGGACTGAACCCGTGTCTCTTGCATTGGCAGGTGAACTCTCCACCACTGAGCCACCAGGGAAGTCCTGGCCAATATTTTATAATAACTATAAAGGGAGTATAATCTATAAAAATTTTGAATCGCTATGATGTACACCTGAAGCTAATGTACATCAAACATACTTCAATAAAAAACAAAATTTTCAAAGGGTAAACAAGACAAATAAAAAACACTGTGTTGAGCTGGTTTTCCTAGCCTCCAGATAAAAATCAGGAAAAATTATTTTTTTAGCATGTTAACAGATTCCAAATGCTGACTCTCTTGTCAGGTACTTTTTTCTTTGGTGATGTCCTTGCTGAGAACTTCTGACTACAATTTTAGACCTAGATTCTAGGGGTCTACTTCACATAGATTTTTTCTCTCTTGGGGTCACTTTATACTTTTTTGGAAAGATTTTCTTCTGTGAGGTTCTTATCTTGCTCTTGGGAAACAAACTCTGCTTGCTATGAGACGTTCAGCATGTTCCCCCGTAGCCTTCTTTTCTGGCTCTGCTTCCATAGTCCATATCACCTAGAGGAAGGCATGGCAACCCATTCCAGTATTCTTGCCCAGAGAATCCCCAAGGATAGAGGAGCCTGGCAGGCTATAGTCCATAGCGTCACAAAGAGTTGGACATGACTGAAGTGACTTAGCAAGGATGCATGCACAGGTCTATCTCACAAATTCCAGGGGACAAACATTAAACTCTCTTAGTCATTCTCTAAACTCCTCTTCACTTGGTTGAGAAAGCCCGGGAAATGCCACAGCACTCTAAAACTCTCTTGTTAAAAAAGCCTCATTACCAATCTTCTTTATTAACCTCATCTTCAAGACGTGGTTAATAATGAGCACATCCTCATGTGCTCAAAATGGGCATAAGCTAAGGGTCTTAAAACTGGTTTCATGACTTTTGGTTTGTCTAGTTAAATGGTCTATTATCTAATGTTGTCTTTGGGGCCTCTCAAAATTTTGATTTAGGAATAGTCACGTTACATATGTACTTTAAATAAAGGAAATCAAGTGAACAAAATAGATAATTTTATACTTAGCATAGTAACAGAATTTAAGAACAACTCCCCCAAACCCAGTCTAATACTAAAATAATTTCAGTAACCATAATATTTCATATGGGTCTAATAAAGTTCAAAAAGAAAAAAACCCAGAAACAAAGTCTTCTACTATTTCAAAGGTAAAAAAGAATGTGATTTTATTTGTGAATGCTATAGACCAGAAGTGAAAGTGAAGTTGCTCCGTCATGTATGACTCTTTGCAACCCCATGGACTGCAGTCTACCAGGTTCCTCAGTCCATGGAATTTTCCAGGCAAGAGTACTGGAGTGTGTTGCCTTTTCCTTCTCCAGAAGTAGGCAACCATTTTCTGTAAAGGGTTATGGGTAAATATTTTAAGCTTGCAGGCCATATATCTGTTGCAACCACTCAGCTCTTCTACTGCAGCACAAAAGCAGCCACAAACAATTATGTAAACAAATATGGCTGTTTTCCAATTACATTTTATTTACAAAACACCAAAATGGCCTGGCATTAGAATTTACTTACCCTCAACCTCCCATAAGAATTAATGAAAAGAAGAATGTTGATTAACTAAAAGAGGCTGTCATAAATCACAATATATTGTTTTATTATGATATGTTTATTAAATATAGTAACTAGAAACTGACATAATAACAGTAACATTAAAAAAAAATCAGCCTGTGGTCCAGTATTTTCATAATGTCTTGGAAATTATTTCTATGTTATCCAGGGGAGCAAAACCGACCCTATTACATTTGATAAAAATAAGTCCTTTATTGGAAGGACTGATGCTGAAGTTCCAATACTTTGGCCACCTGATGCAAAGAGCTAACTGGGAAAGACCCTGATGCTGGGTAAGATTAAAGGCAAAAGAAGGAGAGGGCTGCAGAGGACAAGATGGTTAGACAGCATCACCAACTCAATGGACGTGAATCTGAGCAAACTCCAGAAGACAGTGAAGGACAGGGAAGCCTGGCATGCTGCAGTCCATGGGGTGGCAAAGAGTCGGACATGACAACAGCATAAGTAAACGATCTATCTTCTTATATGACATTTAGATCCCTCATTAAAAAAAAAGAAAATAACCACAGCTATCAAGGCTTAATTAACTACCTCTTTTAAATTACGAGAGTATTTATTTCCATGAGAAAGACTAAAATGAAAGCTATTCAAAAAAGAACTGAAACTATCAAAGATTTGCATTGTAATTTAATGTTTACCTGGTAGTGATATGCAGGTTGTTGATAAACAGGCTGAGCTACCATCACAGGGGAACTAGATATAGAACGTGACTGTTAAGAGCAAAGAAAAGTAGCAAAAATTATTTTAGGCAAAATTCTTTAAAATCGTTTATGACAAAGTTTATCCTACACTGTTACCTAAACCCAGTCAACTTATAGTTTATGATTGGAAATATAATTTTCCCACCTCTTATTGATATTATTGCAACTCCACTTCAAGTTTATTAAAATTATCACAATATTTCTACTTTCATGTGGTTTCATTTCCACAGTAATGTTAAAACCACCACCAGAAAAGTTGCTTTTATGAATAAATACAGTTTCTAAGAGAATATTTCCCTGATGCTGGGAAAGACTGAAGGCAGGAGGAGAAGGGGACGACAGAGAATGAGGCTGTTAGATGGCATCATCGACTCGATGGACATGAGTTTGAGCAAGCGCCAGGAGTCGGTGATAGAGAAGCCTGGCATGCTGCAGTCCATAGGGTTGCAGAGTCGGACACGACTGAGCGACTGAACTGGAGAATATTAGATGAAAACTAGCAGCTGGAGTTAAGGTGACATAGCCTATTTCCATTGCGGAGACAAGCAGTAGATGTTTACACAGCATTTAAACTGAATGAATAATCATACCCGATTTGCCACTAATTTCCCATTACTTACAAATCATCAACATCCTATTCCTTTGTTATATATTTAATTGAAGCAAATGCATTATTTATTGAAGGGTGTTAAACTCTATTTTAAATGTTAGTCATCTAATAAATTTACAAGTGATTTGTTCAATAAAAGTACATATAACACTTTATTCAAAGCAATAGAATGAACCTCAAAATAGATTATTTAAAGCCAGATCATTATAAAACAGGCAAGTTGTATTGCAAAATAGGTAAAACAGGCTTTAAAGACAGCAATTAAAATTCAATTTGTATCAATGTATGGCAAAACCAATACAATATTGTAAACTAAAAAAAAAAATAATTCAATTTATAACATGGGATCTAATTTGTACTGTTTTGTTTTAGTGTTCACCCGTTCACCCAAATTGAAGAAAAGTATCATGGTTTTGCATAATTTTCAGATAATTGTGTACTAATAGAATTGTACTACAGATTAACATTTGAAAATAATAATGTAACTTATTATATTAACACATTAAAGAAGAAAAAATTATATTCTCAGCAGATACAGAAACTATACTGTTAAAATTCAATACCCAAAAGTTGTAAACAGAATAAAAAAATAACTTCCTTAATTGATTTAGGTCAGTAATTCTCAACCAGGTGGGACACTGCACCCCTAGGAAACATTTGGTAGTATTTTGGTTTTCATAAATGAAGGGAGGCTAGGAATCCACTAAAACCTGCAATGTATAGTACAGTTTCTGCAAAAAAAACAACAACAATCATCTGACCCCAAATGTCAACAGTGCTAAGATGGAGAAACCTTGGTTAAAGTTTAGAGTATTTTAACATATCTGTATCTATGTAGGTTTTGGAAGATTCTTATGTAAACCTTAATGATTAATTACTGAACTTTCTTCCTTTTTTAAGAATAAGATTATGGTGTTAAAACATAAATAATGTAGCAGAGACATTGCCACTGCAATAACTTGATGAGGAAAAATGAGAAAGAAAGAATATTGAAGTACTGAAGAAGTATACTGAATTCTAAATGACTGCCTATATGAGGGTTTGGCAGGGTTAATGATAAAAATATCAACACTTAAAAATCCAAAGCATTATTACACACCAGTCACAATCTATTAGGCAGTATGATTAAAAAACATACACCATAATAAAAGCAATAAAAACTACAGAGTACCTAAGAATAAATCAAGCAAAAGATATGCCGAACTTTTTTTTACAGAGAAAGAAAAATTTTATTGACGGATGGAAACCCTAAATACTGTTTATGAATGGGAAAATTCAGTATCATGCCTAAATGTCCCACGTAAATCTATATATTTAACACAATTCTAATAAAAATAAAGTCTCTTCACAGAGCTGAACAAGCTAAATTATGAAATGTATAAAAGCAAAAACTTAAGGATAGATGAGGGACTCCTGAAGCAGAGAGTGATATTACTGCCCCATAAGATTTTAAGACTTCTTATAAAGCAACAGGAATTGAAAAAAAAAATTGGGCAGGGCAAGCAAGTATACCAATAGAACATAATAGACAGCACAGAAAGACTCCCACACACAGAAACTTGGTGTTTTACAGAGGATTCATTTCAAAAAGGTGGAAGAGGATGGATTAATCAATATATAAATACTAAATTAAAGATCTAGATATGAAAAGCAGCAACACAGTATTAAAAACAGACACTAAAAGCCCACACCAAAAACATTAATACATCTATTAACATTAAAATAACAAAACTGTGTATGACAAAAAACATCATAAAGTTAATGGACAAGGCACAAACTAAAAGATATTTACAACCCATAGAATTCATATGATGAACTCAAGGAGAAGACAATCCCAACAGAAAAAAATGGGTAAAAGACATAAAGAGGAATCCAACAGAAGAAACTGAAATGGCAAATAAATATATAAAAATATATTTAATATTACCACTAATTAGGCAAATGAAAAGTAAAACAAGATATCATTTCATAATAATACGGGCAAAAATTATTTTTGTCAATAATATTGCAAGAATCTAGTAAATCAACAAACTGGCAGATTATGGAGAAATTGAAGCTCTCATAACTGTTACATAACCTCTATACTGGTACATTTTAGAAAGATATTTGGGAACATTTAATCATACATGTGAAGTCTATAAATTCTGTAAAGTTCCACTTACATATGTCATGGCCTAGACCAAGGAAGGAAAAATCTTCCAGTTGTACATGAGCATTAATACTTTTAAGAGTATTAATTTTCAGGTATTTCATATGGCCTTCTTCCTGATTTCATTTGTCTGCAAATATATCTGTGTACAATGAATTCTTTTCAAAACTCCCCTTTCACAATTACTTTTCCCCTGGAATATGAAAGGCACACTCTCAACTCATTCTGGATCTTGCTATAATGCTCTGTTTTGGAATGTAAACAGTAACAGAGCACCGAACAAATAGATAATTTAAGACGACAACACTTTTGAGAAATAGAAAAGAGCAAAGCAAAAAGAGCTTGTATAAGAAATATTAAGGGGGAGATAATGGAGAAGGCAATGGCACCCCACTCTAGTACTCTTGCCTGGAAAATCCCATGGACGGAGGAGCCTGGTGGGCTGTAGTCCATGGGGTCGCTAAGAGTCAGACACGACTGAGCGTCTTCACTTTCACTTTTCACTTTCATGCATTGGAGAAGGCAATGGCAACCCACTCCAGTGTCCTTGCCTGGAGAATCCCAGGGACGGGGGAGCCTTGCGGGCTGCCGTCTATGGGGTCACATAGAGTCGGACACGACTGAAGCGACTTAGTAGTAGTAGTACCTTATTTCAAATACAGGGAACAAAATAAATTACATGATGGTCACAGAGATACACATTAATTCACTCATTTGAACTTAAAAATAAAGTCAGAATTTTCTAATAGAAATTAAAGTTTTGATTGACTAATCTGGTTCATTAGATTTGCTGCTAATTACTGAATTACACAGTAGGCATTTTCCATTTTAACTGCAAGATAATTTATATGACATTTCAAATGTATAACATAATGTATAATGTATAAAGAATAAAATGATAATCATAATGAGTCAAGTCAACATCCATCACTACATGTAAGACATTTTCCAATCTTAAATGAAATCTATAGCTAAAGTTTCATACAAATAATTTCTAAAGCAAATCTATTGTACAACGTATTAGGTTGGTAGAAAAGTAACTGTGGTTTCAGACTGTGAATTTTAAATCATTATAGCTAGGTTCAAAACAGCTTTATTAATCAAAAGAGGAACCAGTACAATCAACACATTTTTGCTAACAAGAAATAAGTTCATTTATTCTTGTAGCATTCGTGACAAACTCTTGGAAAGCATTTTCTGCCTCCTGCTGGTTGTGGAAGTGTTTTTTCTACAATAAATTGTCAACATGCTTGAAGAAGTGGTAGTCCATTGGGGAGAGGTAAGGTGAATATGGTGGATGAGGCAAAACTTTGTAGCTCAATTCGATCAACTTTTGAAGCATTAGCTGTGCAACATGTGGTCAGGTGATGTCATGGAGAACTGGGCCCATTCTGTTGACTACAGGCGTTGCAGTTTTTGGGGCATCTCATCAATTTGTTGAGCATACTTGTCAGATATAATGGTTTTACCAGGATTCAAAAGCTGTACTGGATCAGATGAGCAGCAGATCATCAAACAGCGACCATGACCTTTTTTCATGAGATGTTTGGCTTTGGGAAGTGCTCTGGAGCTTCTTCTTAGTCCAGCCACTGAGCTGGTTGTCACTGGTTGTCAAATAAAATCCACTTTTCGTTGCAGGTCACAGTCCGATAAAGAAATGGTTCACTGTTGTTGTGTAGAATAAGAGAAAATGGCACTTAAAGACAATTAAAAAAATTTTTTTGGTCAGCTCACAAGGCACCCAATTTTTTTCACCTTTCTAGTTTGCGTCAAATGCCAAATGGCCATANACAGTCCGATAAAGAAATGGTTCACTGTTGTTGTGTAGAATAAGAGAAAATGGCACTTAAAGACAATTAAAAAAATTTTTTTGGTCAGCTCACAAGGCACCCAATTTTTTTCACCTTTCTAGTTTGCGTCAAATGCCAAATGGCCATAGAATGGTCGACACGGAGTTCTTTGGCAACTTCTTGTGTAGTTTAAGATGATCAGCTTCGATTTTGGCTCTCAGTTGGTCACTGTCAACTTCCAATGGCCGGCCACTACACTCCTCATCTTCAAGGCTCTCATCTCCTCTGCAAAACTTCTGAAACAGCACCGCACTGTATGTTCATTAGTAGTTCCTGGGACAAATGTGTTGTTGATGTTGCAAGTTGTCTCTACTGCTTTAAGACCTATTTTGAACTCAAATAAGAAAACTGCTCAAATTTGCTTTTTTTCTAACATCATTTCCCTAGTCTAAAACAAACAGCAAGTAGTTAAGTCATTAGCAAAAAAACACAAAGCAAGAAATGTGCATTAAAATGATGTGTAACATAACCACATTTACTTAAAAATGAATTCCAATATCAAACAGCAAAATTCAACAATGCAAGACCACAATTACTTTTGCACCAACCCAATATAGAATGTCTAAACTATTTAAAATTTGGTAAATTTCAGATTTCAGCTTAAGTGAGTGAGAATATTCTTAATTTTTCAAAAAACCTTTAAAGGATATATAAGCAAAAAACTTTGAAGACTACTGTCCTAAACAAACTCTCACACAATATATACAAAACCTAGATGGTTAA
>SJYV01021059.1:595414-615732 GCA_006410875.1 Neotragus pygmaeus | reverse complement strand
CCAAAGGGGTCCTCAAAGGCTTGTGGTGAATGCTGAGCAGGTACTTTACAGGCAGAAAGAGAGTAAGAACAATCCAGGTTCTGGGAACTGCATGAACAAATGAAAGTGTGCAGAGTACAGAGGCTTAGAGGGAGAGGAGGATTGCCAAGAGACAGAAATGAAGGCATCAGCCGGGTAGGGCTGTGGCCCCCGTGTGAAGTGGCCTGCCTTATTCTACGGATGACTGGGAATCTGAGGAGGGTCAAATGGGAATAAAATGATCAAATGGGCATTTTAGAAAGAGCTTTCTGGAAGCATTGTGGAAGATAGATTGGAGGTATGAAATACTGGTGGCAGGGAAACCTGCTAGAAACTGCCAGAGTAAGCGCTGGGCAGAAATAGCAGGGCTATTTATAAAGAGAGTTTGGGGAGCCATTAGTCTGTTCTCATCTTCATGAGGGCCTCAAATTCAGATGCTTGATGTTATCTCCTAATGAGGTTATCCACACTGTCATTGAGACTCATTTCCAAGACTGAACTTTTAAAATATGCTACAAATTTTGTAACCTCATTTTAACACATTTAAAATTTTTAGCATACGGGGAGTCTCAATAAATGGAAGGAAGCTGAGTCCCTCTCCATCTCAGAAAAGCCAGCTAATCTGCTGTGTGTGGTTTGTGCACAGTCTTCTTGGGGGTAAAGAAGGGAATGCACAAAGAAAAATGTAAGTTGGAAAGTTCTCATAAGCAGCATCAGTTGAGCTTTGTTGTGGGGAGAGGAAAGGAGTACATC
The DNA here is from genome assembly GCA_006410875.1 of Neotragus pygmaeus. Classification (NCBI taxonomy): domain Eukaryota; kingdom Metazoa; phylum Chordata; class Mammalia; order Artiodactyla; family Bovidae; genus Neotragus; species Neotragus pygmaeus. Next base: position 614,961 of record SJYV01021059.1, on the reverse strand, counting down.
CCTTTACTCAAGAGTTGATGTTTGCAAGTTGGTTGTTCATAGCTGGGCAGTGTCTGAACTGCTGCTAAATATTTTTTTCTCTACCCACTTATAATATAGATGGATGTCCTGGCTTTCAAATATTTAGTAAAAGGTATTATGCTTCTCTAAATTATTTTCCATTTTTCTAACCCAGAAGACTGACTTTGAGAAATGGCCCAGAGCTAATTATTTTAAAACTAAATTATCGAAAGTAACTTATTTCTTTATATTTATGTCTCTGGTGCTGTCTTTTTAATGCCTTACAGAAAAACATTATAATCTTATGACAAAGAAAATTTAAAATGCATTTTGTAGTTGTTGAATGTAATGAATGAAATTTTATTTAAATTTTTTTTTTTCTAAACATATTTGACTAGCTATTGTTGAAAGAAGGACCAGACACTGGCAAAATTCAGTTCAGTTCAGTCGCTCAGTCATGTCCGACTCTTTGCAACCCCATGGACTGCAGCATGCCAGGCCNTAAAAAAAAAGATCTGGCACAGCCAAATAAATAAATATTTTTTGAAATAAAAAAAGAAAAAGATGGTGGGACATGGAAAAAAAAAACAAACAAACTAAGATCATGGCATCCAGTTCCATCACATCATGGCTAACAGAGGGGGAAAAAGTGGAAGCACTGACACATTTTACTTTCTTGGGCTCCAAAATCACTGTGAATGGTGACTGCAGTCATTAAATTTAAAGGCACTTGCTCCTTGGAAGGAAGGCTATGACAAATCTAGACAGCAAGGCTATGACAAACTTAGACAGCATATTAAAACAGAGACATCACTTTGCCAACTAAGGTCTGTTTGTCAAAGCTATGGTTTTCCCAGTAGTCATGTAAGGATGTGCAAGCTGGAGTATAAAGAAGCCTGAGCGCTGAATTTATGCTTTTGAATTGCGGTGCTGAAGAAGACTCTTGACAAGACCCTAGGACAAGAAGGAGATCAAACCAGTCCATCCTAAAGGAGATCAACCTTGAATATTAATTGGAAGGACTGATGCTGAAACTCCAATCCTCTGACCACCTGATGGGAAGAGCCGACTTACTGGAAAAGACCCTGGTGCTGGGAAAAATTGAGGGCAGGAAGAGAATGGGGCAACAGAAAATGATATGGTTGAATGGCACTACAGATTCACTGGACATGAGTTTGAGCAAACTCTGTGAGACAGTGAAAGACAGGGACCTGCTGCCGTTCATGGGGCTGCGAAGAGTCAGACATGACTAAATGACTGAACAACAAAACCTTGCCAACTAAAGAACAGAGTACAGAAAAACATCCTTAAATAGAGACTGATGAAAAAAAACGAGTGGTAGTTACATGGCTGTCATTTTATTATTTGTATTTGTCTGTGGCTGAAATATTTCAGAAATAAAAATTTAATAGCAACAGATGGAAACCCTTTTAAAATGAAATTACTTACAGGCCAAGGTGGTGGGACAGAAGTTACCTCTGGAGTATGAAAATAAGCAACACCATTATGATAAGTGTAAGGATATCCAGTTGAAGTTGTTAGATACATTGTTCCAGCTGCTGGCATTATACTGGAACCTAAAACAAAAAGGAAATAGTAATAATTGAAATGTTCAGTTTAACATTTAAAAATGTAATTTTTGAACACTGAAAAACATTTGTCTTTACATAAATATAGCTATAGTAAAAACTGAGTATTAAAAATTCTTTAAACATCCTATATGTTAAAGTATCTTTGAAGCATTTATTTTCAAACTTACTACCCTTAGAGTTTTTGTAGCTTATGGTAAATAAAAAGAAATGAGTTTAATAAGGAATAACAAAAATTAATCAATTCTGGTTTTAAAGAAGTATAATGAAATAGAGACCTTTACAATTGAGATAATGAAATAGATATACAATTGATATAATGAAATAGAGAACTTTACAATTGAGATTGATCAGCAAAGTACTTATTTTTATAAATATAAACTACATATAATTTAGAGTTACCTGAAGACTACTGACACTGTAGCAAAGTCCCTAAGATCTCAGTAAGACCATCTATTTGTAAAAGCCCAAAGAAGATGGAGGCAGTGAAAGTGGACGAAATACTTGTTCTACCTTAAAAATTCTTAGGATCTACTATCAGCAAGCACTCACTTATGCTATGACTGTATTTTACTCTCTAGTCTCCCTTTGCTACAATTGCGGTTGTTGCAAACATGACCACAGACTTTCGTGTTGCTAATTTTGGGTCCTCATTTCTTTTCCCAGGTCAAGTTATATATACTACTCCCCATAAAATAAAAAGAGTCCTTTTTGTCAGAAGAAGACTTTAAAAATTTTATATGCCAAGTCAGATTTAAGTCCTTGACTAATAGGTTACATAAATTACTGAGTTGGCAATCCTCCTTTCACTATACTAGTGTCTCAAAATTTAAAATTCATTATAACAAGCTAGATAACTTGTTAAAATACAAACTTCAGGTCCCCATTTCAAGAGATTTTTGATTCAAGAGACCTGGGATAGGGCCTGAGAAACTGTATTTTGATAGAGCCCAAGTTAACTATTTGTGGCTGCAAACCACACTGACAGCAGCACTAGCCTTCTACTCTAAGTAGCACTACTACTCGGCTTTTATACTTTCACGACATTTCATCTAGTATTATTACAGCATATTTTAGTGGTTCTTATTCTTTTGAGAATCTGATAAAAGCCAAAGACCCTCTTCACAAAAATATCTATATTCAAACAAAATTTTGCATGCAGTTCGGAAGGTCCATGGAATCCCCTCCAAAGATCACCTTTAAGGTTCCACAGGTGTTAAATAAAGAAATTTTGAGTGATTATTATTACAATGCATTGGACTAGGCCTTAGTGATACAGCCAAAAAGAAATGAGAAAAAAATTGAGCATGCCATGGTCTCTTATCTTCATAGAGCTTAGGGTCTGGTAAGGAAGACAGTCATTAGTTAATTACACAGTTAATTATAATTTTGATAAATACAAAAGGCAGTATAAGTAGTACAGGTTATTATATTGAGTAGTATAGGGTACCAGAGAAGGAAATGGCAACCCACTCCAGTACTCTTGCCTGGAAAATCCCATGGACGGAGGAGCCTGGTAGGCTACAGTCCATGGCATTGCGAAGAGTCGGACACGACTGAACGACTTCAATTTCACTTTTCACTTTCATGCATTGGAGAAGGAAATGGCAACCCACTCCAGTATTCTTGCCTGGAGAATCCCAGGGATGGAGGAGCCTAGTGGGCTGCCATCTATGGGGTCTCACAGAGTTGGACACGACTGAAGCGACTCAGCAGCAGCAGCAGCAGTACAGGGTACAATGCTGAACAGTATATATTGTATATGTCTAGTATTTGTGAGAAAATTGATATTTGGGCTGAGTTTTAAAGAATGAATGGGATGGCAAAGATCACTGTAGGTTAAGAAAACAGTGCATCAGAAATATGGTTATGTTCTGGAATGAAGGATGGCTAAATGATTAAAACATGGAAAAGATAAGAATAGCTCAAAATAAGCAGAGAATAACATGATAAGATGTGCATGTTTGAAAGATCACTCTGGCTGCCTTGTGTGTGATGGGTGGTGAAGTACTGATAGCAAAACTGGATTCAGAAAGATCAGTTAGGAGGCTTTTCAAGTAGTTAAGGCAAGCAGAGTGGGTAGCTGGGACTAGAATGTTGGTAACGGAGATGGAAAATAGGTGACAGATTTGAAAAAAAAAAAGGTAATAATCTCTTGTACATGCCTAGTTTCTAAAACAATGACTTTGCCTTTATAAGCTGTATTTTTTATTTACAAAATAGAACAATACCTCACAGGTTGCTGTAAAGATTAAATGAAATAAATGAAAACCCGTAACATTGACCTTTATGCTAAACAGTTCTTAAGTAACTATTTGTCTGTTTGAAAACATTCAGGATAGTTCTGATTTATGTTCTGTTTTTAGCAACCTGTGGGTTGCTAAAAACAACAGGTTTTTATGAACACTTCCAGTTGTTTTTACTGATGGTGATAACGGATTAAGAATTGTTATTACATGCTATAGCTTAACTCTTAACAACTAACAGCAGTAGTCTGAAAATATTCAGCATTCTGCCATACTTACTGCATTTCATTTTGGAGTATCTACTTACTAAGGACATGCCAGTTATCTTCTAAATTAACAAATACTAGGTCAAAATTAAACTTGATCTCTGTTAACTTCTAAGTCAAAAGCAGAACAGTTCAAATGAGCACAATCGATTGATTTGTTAACAGATGTATAATAACTACATAATGTTTTGAACATCCAAGTAGACATGAGGACACTAGTTAAAGATTTTATGCAAAGCTTCTCCTTCTAGCCAAAGATTCTGTTAGAGATTTTAATACTATAGGTTAAAAGGTAACCATAAAGATGCCTAATTTAATAAACGGGAAGAGTGAGAAAAAAGAGTAAGTGTTGAAAGTATTCTGGAAATTTGAGGAAGGTACTTGCCAATTCCTAAAGCTTTAGGGGTTGTTTCTTCTTATAATTATGATACATATGGTTGGGTTACAGTATATACCATACAACCAGAGTTTCTGATATTTTACATTTTTACTTTCAGTAATTTTATTCTAATTTTAAATTACTCTATTAGAAAAACTTTAAAATAGTAATTACTTCTAATTTCTTTCATAATTTTAAACTATATTTTAACCATACAATTTTTCCTTTAAAGATGTTAACTATTTGGAATATAGTTAAACATTATTATTTATATACATTTTCCCTAGCCTCCTCCATCCCACAAGTTAATGTATTTAATTTGTAGTTAGAAATATTCATTTGACTACCAACTTTGCTAAAATAACTTTATTAAATCAAAGAAACCTGATACTTTAATGAAGTTCTATTAATAGTCTTGTATTTCAAAAAAGAACCATGCAAAAATATTGAAAAATATATTAGTTCTCAATACATACGAGGGATCCCTACTTGTTGCTTTCTTATCGCTGGGCCAATGTTCAGTTTCTTATCCTTGTAATTAAGTTTTTCAGCCTAAAATAAGAAAAAGTACATTACTTATCAAACCTTGAAAACAGCAAGGCATAGTGGAAAGTGCAAAGCTTTTGGATTAAAATAGATTTGGGTGTGAATCCTGGTTCCAATGTTCGGATCCTAATTCCTCATTTGGCAATTTGAGTTGTGTTACACATGTGGTCCCAGCTGAGGTTAAACAGGGAGACATTTTGTTTTCTTTTTTCAGCTTTTATACTGTAAACAAATGTCCTTTTCATGTTCAATTTATTGTCGTGTTTTTCACATTTTTGTGCCTTATGTTAGTATTTTTGCTACTTAAGATGGCTCTCAAGTGTAGTGCTGAAGTGCTGGCTAGTGTTCCCAAGTGCAAAAAGACTGTCATGTGTTTTACCAGAGAAAATATGTGTTAGCTAGGTTAATTCACACATGGGTTATAGTGCTGTTGATCATGAGTTCAATGCTAATGAATCAAAAATGTTACATGTAATCTGTAAACAGAAGCATACATAAAACAAAGTTATATACTGATTGGTTGATGAAAATACTGTAAACAAGTTTGTGAGAAACTAACCCTGTATTTTCTAGGTGCAGCACACTTCAATATTTGCTAATTCAGTGTTTATGATGATTTTATAGAACACCACTACTACAAATAATGAGGACTGCATTTGACTTAATAAAATAATTAAAATAAAAATTTTTCCTAAAAAATTAAATGCTACATGTGCCAAACTTAAGAGTTATTATATACTGAACTGCAGGCTTTAGATTTTTTTTCTATGAATGTTCTTAGTTTATAAATTTTTCATAGGAGGGAAATAATCTCATTTTAGTAATCTACATTCATAGCATTTTTTAGGAATTCAAAGTGCTATTAACACATCAGAAAAGACACATCCCTAAATTCTCAGTTTAAGAAAATAAAGTGAAAAATTATAATTTCACAGCAAAACTTATGCAATTATTTGGCATTTGTTTTTCTGTAGATAAATTTCTCTTTAATTTTTAATTATTTTTTTGGAGACCAACGTTAATCTCAAGATACGAAGAAAATAATTTTTTTTTAGCCATCAGTTACTGTACTGGAACCCTACTATTAAATACCTTAAAGCAGGGGTACCCAACTTCTGGGATCTAATGCCTGATGATTTGAGGTGGAGCTGATGTAATAATAACAAAGTGCACAATAAATGTAACATACTTGAATCATCCCAAAACCATATGCCCCAGGTCTGTGGAACAACTGTTGCCACCTAACTAGTCTCTGGTGCCAAAAAGGTTGGGGACCACTGCATTAGTTTCAAAGGATTAGTTGAAAGGATTAGTTTCAAAGAAGTAAGTTCCAAAAATGAAGTTAAATACACCAAAATATCTTACCTCTTGTAAAATTTTTTGTGCATCTTCTTGTGTTTCAAAAGTGACAAAGCCATACCTAAATAAATCCATTAATTATTATATTAGAACATCACATTGATAGATACTAAGATTAAATATATATATTTTTAGAATGGGCCACAGTAGGAGTGAACATTTTTCGATGGTGTACCAGTATGCAAAACTTAGAGGAGACTTGTTCACACTTTAAAACAGTTATCCTCTTAGAGGAAGAAGCCTAAAAAAAAAAAAACAACAACAACCCAGGGATCTTAAAAAATTATCAGACCAGAGCTGTATGCAAGGCAGGAAAACATGAGAGATTTGTGTTCTGGTTTACAAATTAGGATGCAATAAATTTCAGCCCAGAGCAGTAACCTCCTTTTAAAATGACGTAAGTTTGCTTTAAATAGAAATCAAAGTAGAAAAAGAATCTTTAAAAAATTAAAAATTGAACATGATAAGTATTTTATCTTGGTAAATGAGTACACATATTATTTACTGTTATTAGCATATATAAACTGAGAATGTAACTATTAGTATATTTCCCAAATAAAATAAATTAAAAATATGATACAACCCAGGTTTTATATCTGCTTTTCATATATAATTGTTATCTTCAGAGTATAAATCACATGATCAAGATACAAATACACAATATAAGCGAAGTGAAAGTTGCTCAGCTGTGTCCGACTCTTTGCGACACCCACAGACTTCACAGTCCATGGAATTCTCTGGGCCAGAATATCGGAGTGGGTAGCCATTCCCTTCTCCAGGGGATCTCCCCAATCCAGGAATCAAACCCAGGTCTCCCACACTGCAGGTGTATTCTTTACCAGCTGAGCCACCAGGGAAGCCCAAGAATACTGAAGTGGGTAATCTATCCCTTCTCCGGGATATCTTCCTCACCCAGGAATCGGAGGGGGGTCTCCTGCATTGCACGTAGATTCTTTAACAGCTGAATTACACAATATATGCCTTGTCCAAAAAAGACAAAATAGGTAGATAAAAAGGGATGAAAGAAGTAAAAAGTATATCCCCCCGCCAACAAATTTAATCTCTATTTGGATAACTTTAGGAAACTCTCTTGAGTAATGCTCAACTTTATTTTCCTCAAATTGTGTATGTATGTTAAGTTCCTCAGTCGTGTCCGACTCTTTGCGACCCCATGGACTGTAGCCTACCAGGCTCTTTTGTCCATGGAATTCTCCAGGCAAGATTACTGGAGTGGGTAGCTGTTCCCTTCTCCAGGGGATTGATTCAACCTAGGGATCGAACCCAGGTCTTCTGAATTGCAAGCAGATTCTTTACTGTCTAAACCACCAGGGAAGTGACAATTCATAATTACTAATAAGTAATTATGTATCATGTAATTAATAAACATTTACTATTTTCTTCAACTCATACTGTATTGTATATGAATTTCCTTTTTCAACAAAGGAATTTCTTTTTTATTTGCTCAAATATTAAACAAGGGCTAAAGAAGTATTTTTATGCTTTTTTTTAGCAGAACACATATACCACCCAGTGGAAAAAGGCATAAAATACAGTCTATACTGCTATGTGTGTTTTTCAATAATTTAAAAATGGATATTACAAAGTCCATTAAGCCAAATAAAAGTGGTACAATTTCACTTCATCATATTATTTTTTGTCAGACTCTGAAGTCTCTTGTTTATATGCAGGATTTGTTTATATTATATGTTTATATCTGTTAATCATCTCTGCAGGATCTCATCCCTTTCGAAGTGTCTACCTGTCATATTTACACGTACTTTCCCACTAATATTTTATCCATCTTATCGGTCCCTTCTTTTATGCCTATGAATATGTATACATTGCCTCTTTTTCAAGAAAATAATCATTCATTGATTTATTTAACTTTGCAATCCAACTTCTCAAGTGAGTACACTATGTAAACTACCTTTTTCTTCTCTGATATTTGGTTTTTTTATATACCAATTCACTAAAACAGCTCTAATGTCACCAGATATTACTAGCCAAACTCTAGTGTTTTATTCTTTAATTTTCATTCTCTTTGATTTGGCAATTAAAAATCATTCTCGCTAAGATTATATTTCTTAGATTAGTCCCCTGGTTAGTTAGGTCTCTGAGGCACAACCTACAGACATTCTTTTGTGTCAACCTTTTCCAAATTAAGTTCTCTCTAGTCTAAAGCAGGTATACAATTCCAAAAGTATCAGATTCCTTTAGCTTCTGGTTCCTTGGTTACTGGACATCAGCTACCCAACATTAAGTGCTTACAATGAATGGTCCCTCAGCCTTTGCAAGAATAACTTTCAAACAAATTAAGGAATATTATAGCGTCCCCTTTCCTCTAAAATACCCACACCCCACTCCCCTACACATGAAGATCAAAAGGTAGGAGAAAGAAGCCATGAAACTCTCTTTTTAAAAATGGAGTCAGGACTTCCCTGGTGGTCTGGTGGTAAAGAATTCACCTGCCAATTCAGGTTCCATCCCTGGTTCCATCCCTGGTCTGGGAAGATTCCACATGCGGTCAAGCAACTAAGCCCATGCACCACAACTACTAAAGCCTGTGCACCCTAGAGCCCCTGCTTGCTGCAACTAGAGAAAGCCCGGGCACAAAAATGAAGAACCAGTGCAGACAAAAAAAAAAAAAACCAAAACACAACCAACGGCACCCCCCACCCCCCACACACACAAAACAACAAAACAGTCAAACCCACTACAACTTCCTTCTTTAAAAAAAAAAAAAAGGAACCAAAGTAAGGTAGAATACAAAACGTAGCCATCCAATAAAAACACAATTGTTAATTCTGTGTACTACCTATAGTGATACTAACCCTTTGGAAACTCCAGCTCTGTCATTTACAATCTTCACTTCTTTTACAGACCCATACTGGGAAAAAAATTTTCTTAAATCATTTTCATTTGTCTAATGGTATAAAAAGAAAAAACACAAAAAACATTTTAATTTATAAAAGATGAAATAACTTCTGCTTGTCTGGAGACAGAAAAGGCAACACAAATAACAATATGGATATAAGGATGCCTGTCATCATAAAAACAGTGCATGAAATCATTAGGTTATTAAAATCAATATTAATACTTTGCTTTATGCAGAGTTGTTAATACTATGTTGTTAAATTATTACACAGAAATAAAATATTTTAAGCTGAGTTTTCTAAAACTAAAAATAAAGTTGTTTTCTAGTTAGCTATTTTTTGATAAAACTGTACTAGGCATGCCTATAACGACACTAAGGGCATATTATTATTGGTTCTTGTGATTCAGAGAGGCCTCCAGTCATGGCAGTGGAACTAGGTTACGCTGGCCTCCATCAGTCACTCTTTTTTTATTTCAAAATTTATTTTTAATTGAAGGATAATTGCTTTACAGAATTTTGCTGTTTTCTGTCAAACAATCACTCTATTTTAATCAGCATAGTCATCAGGAAAGTTAAGGTCTTAGAAAGGAAATATATTTACAAAAGTACCTGAACTCAATTTGTGGTAACAACAGAGAGGCTACAAAACTTAAAGTTTTTAGATGTTTTATCTGTACTCAATATACATACAGATATTATGATGATACACAAAAAATACTGAGTCATAACTAGACTATCATGTATAAGATGTCTACAAAAATGGTTTGGCATATCTGGCAATTAAAATAATCTCATAATAGACCCACATCACCTTTCCCTAGAGCATTCACTCTAAATTCATTGCAATTTCATTTTCTGGTTCAACTGTGTTTGCCCACAAGAAAAACTTTAAATATTCATAGAAAAAATTTTTCTTTACGTATATATCTAGGAAAAGACATGCCTAATGGTAGAGCAATACCTCTTGAGTTCCACAGGTACCTCACTGCTGCTGCTGCTGCTAAGTCGCTTCAGTCATGTCTGACTCTGTGCGACCCCATAGACGGCAGCCCACCAGGCTCCCCATCCCTGGGATTCTCCAGGCAAGAACTGTGGAGTGGGTTGCCATTTCCTTCTCCAATGCATGAAAGTGAAAAGTGAAAGTGAAGTCGCTCAGTCACATTCGACTCTTAGCATTAGTAAAAAAAAATTTTTTTTAGTTGGTAACCCAAAGCTTGCTAAATTGGATGATGGCAAATACTAAGTTAATCTAGGTATAACAGTCTCATTTCAATAAACACAAAATGGAATCAACATCAAAGATTTCTATTAGAGACCTGAAAACAAATTAATTAAACCATTCTCTAATAGAATCACTAGCTCAATTTTGCATCTCCATCTCTGTTAAAAAGGAGACAGAAAGTCAAGATAATCAAATATTAAAAGGGATGGGCTCTAGGGGTCTAAAAAGAGTTTTATGAAGTTTGAGACTGCTTGCTACTGTGTTAAACTACTTCCTTGATGGAAATTATCTATGGTTTTGGGTAAGGTGTAACTATAATAGGGAGAACCTTACCAATTAACTTAAAGCTAAGACTGTATTGTAATGGGCCCCAAAGTTTACATTGTAGCTGACAGACTTCAATAAAAACCGACACTAAACTAATGAGAACCCACCATATAGCACAGGGAACTCTAGTCAATGCTGTGGTGACCTAAATGGGAAAGAAATCTTAAAGAGGGGATATATGTATTCCTATAGCTGGATCACTGTGCTGTAGAGTAGAAACTAAAACAACACTGTAAACCAACTATAAGTCAAAAAAGAAAAAATAACCCTACACTTAACCAAGCCATACAAACTGTTATATTTCCTGATGATTTATTTAAAAATATGCTAAGTTAATATAATATAAATTCTGAATAAAAATATTTAACTTGAATATTTATGGTAAGTTATTAATATTTTCCATAGAAACAGGAAATATTTTTAAAAGCAAGCATTTCATAAGAAATTATTTTCCTTAATTTATTATTAGTGAACCAATCACATACTTGCTTAAGACTCATAATTTTGATAAACACATTGTGACATTCATCTTGAGTAGGAAAGAAGCAATTCCATCCAAATTGTGAGACACTGATTGTTGGAAAACAATGAGTGATAAATGCTATACCCTAATTGCACAAGGATTTTTTTTTTAAGACAACTCTCCCTGAAATTTCCAATATGTAATATAGAAGCCTGGAAATCCTTCTATATATTCCCTTGGAAGAAAGAATGCTCCACTTAAAATTATTGATGCCTGCCTTTCCTGTAGGTGTTTACAACTGCCTCCCACATGGGGGTGCTGCAAAACATCTCACAAAACTATGCCTCTCTGAAAGAGTGAAATGGCTGATAATTTAAACATATTACTGTTAAGATGCTTTATTCTGACTAGGACACAGGCCTTTTTTGGTAATCAAATTGTAAATTCGGTGACAGAAGCAATTTGCAAAATAAAAGTCTAAGAAGTTGCTCAGGAACTGAAAATAAAATTTGGGATAAAGAAACAGGACTTTATAAAACTGTTATTTTTGTTTTCTCTTTCCTTGAGTCAACTTTTGAAAATTTTAATCACTCATTGTTTGGGCTATTGGATTACTATGTAAAAAAATTATAATTAGTGTGATATGGTGAAATAAAGAATGTGGAGCTATCAGTCAGAAAACTAGGATTCTACTTTTCACTGTCTTTAAGTAGTTAGATGACTATAGATAAATCAATGAGCCTCAATTTCCTTGTATGTGAAATTAGACAATTAAATATACTCTACTATAATAAGACAATCTGAACCCTACTAATCATTACGAAAATATTAAATACATTATTATTTTTATAGCTGCACAAATAAACCATTTTTGAGAAATAAAATACTTCTAATACAAAAAATAATTCACTATATTGCATACATTATTAGGTACCTTAAAGTCAATTCCTCCTACAAAGATGCGATTAGGGATCACTGTTCCATATCTTGGGGCACTCGTTGGGTTATTCAAAGGCACAGGTGACACAGGATTAGGAGATGGAGATAATGAATCTGTTTGCGTCTGATTTGATGTTTGCTGTAAAATAAAATTCTTTTAAACTCTTAGTACTGGGTATAAGTTTTAACGCAAGATAAAAGCATTTATCCTTCAAAAAGGTAAGTATACTGACAAAATGTAGTATTTTAGACTTTAATTTTATGCCATTATGAAGATTATAGAGCTAATAACTTTTTAAGGCAAGAAAAACACAAGAAATACAGAATCTACTCCTCTACAGAGATCTTAAATGTATCATTTAAACATACATATATTAATTACTATCAAATGTATAAAGTATTAAGAAGGAATATTAAACTCAAAAAGAAGTTTAGGAAAGAGAAAAGTAGCCCTGGACAGTTAGGAGCTGGCCTGGTACAATAACTAGGCCCTGGTGTTGTAAGAGGTGTCTGGGACCTCACAGGTAGACTGTGGTGTTCTCCTGTTAACACCAACAATGAGCAAGGCTACTGTTATTGTGATGAAAGAAAGTGAAAGTAGCTCAGTCGTGTCTGACTCTCTGCGACACCATGGACTATACAGTCCATGGAATTCTCCAGGCCAGAATACTGGAGTGAGTAGCCTATCCCTTCTCCAGGGGATCTTCCCAACCCAGGAATGGAACCGGGGTCTCCTGCATTGCAGGCGGATTCTTTACCAACTGAGCTATCAGGGTGGTGTTATTGTGATGGGTGAAGATAAAAACAAGACCACTCCATAATCATACCTGCATATTGACAGAAACAAAAGCACTGCCCAAACCACAAGAATGACCAAATATCTTTTTATCCTGCCTGACAAGACTGACTGCTCCTTCTTTATCAATCACTTTCTTGTCTCCTAGATAAGAATTAACATAGTACTAGTGGTAAAGAACCTGCCTGCCAATGCAGGAGACTTAAGAAACACCGGTTCAATCCCTGGATGGGAAAGATCCCCCGGAAAAGGAAACGGCAACCCACTCCAGTATTCTTGCCAGGAGAAACCTATGGACAGAGAAGCCTGGCAGGCTACAGTCCATAGGGTTGCAAAGAGTCAGACATGACTGAAGCAACATAGCACTCAGCACAACCATAGAACTACTCCCACTTTCTGACAACATGCATTTCAGAGTAAAACCTTCCTTAAACCCACTCTCAAAAGTGCGAATACAAGCCTAAATCCTATAATAAGTTCTAACATCCCCTAGTTGAGAGGCCCCATGTTCTTCCTTGCTGTAATTCAGAAGAGCCAACTTTATTAAACTATAGGTGTATTTGTGGTGGTCTTTGGCTAAAGGGCATTGACAAGTAAATACATTCTGAAATTTAAGTTCACTGCTTTTCAACTCTAAAGTCAAATTTTTAAATGCACTTGGCAATTTGAAAAGTGGTCTGATTTTGAAAAAAAAAATTTATACCTATAACTCATAGGTATAAATTTTTATATTAAAGTTTTTAATATTAATTTTTACTTTATGCTAAAGAACTGAGCTCATATTCATATATTCACAATTCTAAGTCAGTGGATCTAATTCAGATTTTAATAAATACATATTAACAAGTAATGGAGAAGAAAATGGCAACCCATGCCAGTATTCTTGCCTGAAAAATACCACAGACAGGGGAGCTTGGTGGTCCACAGTTCACGAGGTTGCAAATCGTTGGACATGACTTAGCGACTATAAAAACAATAACAACTAACATATACGCCTTTGCACAATAACAAAACAGTAGATAGACTCTTAAGGTACACTGGGAAAANGAATATTAAACTCAAAAAGAAGTTTAGGAAAGAGAAAAGTAGCCCTGGACAGTTAGGAGCTGGCCTGGTACAATAACTAGGCCCTGGTGTTGTAAGAGGTGTCTGGGACCTCACAGGTAGACTGTGGTGTTCTCCTGTTAACACCAACAATGAGCAAGGCTACTGTTATTGTGATGAAAGAAAGTGAAAGTAGCTCAGTCGTGTCTGACTCTCTGCGACACCATGGACTATACAGTCCATGGAATTCTCCAGGCCAGAATACTGGAGTGAGTAGCCTATCCCTTCTCCAGGGGATCTTCCCAACCCAGGAATGGAACCGGGGTCTCCTGCATTGCAGGCGGATTCTTTACCAACTGAGCTATCAGGGTGGTGTTATTGTGATGGGTGAAGATAAAAACAAGACCACTCCATAATCATACCTGCATATTGACAGAAACAAAAGCACTGCCCAAACCACAAGAATGACCAAATATCTTTTTATCCTGCCTGACAAGACTGACTGCTCCTTCTTTATCAATCACTTTCTTGTCTCCTAGATAAGAATTAACATAGTACTAGTGGTAAAGAACCTGCCTGCCAATGCAGGAGACTTAAGAAACACCGGTTCAATCCCTGGATGGGAAAGATCCCCCGGAAAAGGAAACGGCAACCCACTCCAGTATTCTTGCCAGGAGAAACCTATGGACAGAGAAGCCTGGCAGGCTACAGTCCATAGGGTTGCAAAGAGTCAGACATGACTGAAGCAACATAGCACTCAGCACAACCATAGAACTACTCCCACTTTCTGACAACATGCATTTCAGAGTAAAACCTTCCTTAAACCCACTCTCAAAAGTGCGAATACAAACCTAAATCCTATAATAAGTTCTAACATCCTCTAGTTGAGAGGCCCCATGTTCTTCCTTGCTGTAATTCAGAAGAGCCAACTTTATTAAACTATAGGTGTATTTGTGGTGGTCTTTGGCTAAAGGGCATTGACAAGTAAATACATTCTGAAATTTAAGTTCACTGCTTTTCAACTCTAAAGTCAAATTTTTAAATGCACTTGGCAATTTGAAAAGTGGTCTGATTTTGAAAAAAAAAATTTATACCTATAACTCATAGGTATAAATTTTTATATTAAAGTTTTTAATATTAATTTTTACTTTATGCTAAAGAACTGAGCTCATATTCATATATTCACAATTCTAAGTCAGTGGATCTAATTCAGATTTTAATAAATACATATTAACAAGTAATGGAGAAGAAAATGGCAACCCATGCCAGTATTCTTGCCTGAAAAATACCACAGACAGAGGAGCTTGGTGGTCCACAGTTCACGAGGTTGCAAATCGTTGGACATGACTTAGCGACTATAAAAACAATAACAACTAACATATACGCCTTTGCACAATAACAAAACAGTAGATAGACTCTTAAGGTACACTGGGAAAAAAACAAAACTTGGGAATAGAATTTTAAAGAGAAACAAATATAAGATCTTGCTATTTTCCTTGTAAGAACACTAAAGAGACTTCTGAGACACTAAAAGAGTGCTTCAAAAAGCTTGAAGTTCACAACTTAAATTCTCTGAAAACCCCTCATGAAAATGAATTTCCCACTTAGATAATGGAGTTGTTCTCTTTCACACTGCTTTCCTTTCACTTTACTGGCCAATAAACCATAATCCCTAAAAATTAATCTCTGCAAGACGTACAGAGAAATATCTAGGCCAGTGGTGACTACTGGGCTATAGGCTTTTGGGGTCTATTGTCCATCTAGTCTTAAGAGGGAAAAATGCTTCCTAGTAAGGGAATTCATAAAAATATTTCTTAAACCACAAAGTCATCATATTTAATAGTTGCTATGTTGTAGCTGCCAGTTAAAACTGGGAAACCAATCTTAAAAGCATCCTCTCAGGGTATTTGAAAGTTAATTCCTAACTTCAATCACCTGTAAGACACAGTGCCAGACTGGATGATTCTGGGACGTTTCATTTTACTTTTCAACTGTGGATTTGTATTGTTAGAGATAACTGAACAGCTCTGGCAAATACAGTCTACTGTATCTGCCTATTTGTTTAGAGACTGCAGAAATTACTTATCTGCAAAATTAAAAAAATTCATAAAATTCTCTGCTTTAAAACAAAATAATTCAATGGATGAACTCTTTTGCTTTCAAATTTATTTAAATAATACTCCACTGGTTTTATTTTTATGACAGAAAAATGACATGAATCGAAGAGAACAAAGTGCTTTATTTCCAATCTTAAGAAATCCTCAACACCGAGGAAGGAAAAAACACGAACTTTGTATATGCTATTCACATCATTCTTCAATTTTTAAGGTTCCTACTCTATTGTGGGTTCCAACTATTTTTTCTCCTTACCACTAATCACTTTCCAACACACTATGTAATTTATATTACGTTTGTCATCTCTTTCCACTATATTGTAATGTTCAAGAAAAGGGCTTTGCTTNTATTCACATCATTCTTCAATTTTTAAGGTTCCTACTCTATTGTGGGTTCCAACTATTTTTTCTCCTTACCACTAATCACTTTCCAACACACTATGTAATTTATATTACGTTTGTCATCTCTTTCCACTATATTGTAATGTTCAAGAAAAGGGCTTTGCTTGTTTTGTTCGCCGCAGTATCTCAGACCATATATAGCAGGTGTTCAATAAACATTTGTTGAATAAAGAATAAATAATTTCTTCTTGCTCATGATTCACCAACCCTTAGGCTGTGGGCTGAAGAATACAACATGAATAAAACCCTAGAAAATATTTTAATCGTGGCAGTAACAAGGCTCAGGTAGAGGCAATCTTTAAGTTCCTTAGAGACAGTGACTTATTGAGTTAATTCAGGATGCCTCAAATTCCGCCAGCAAAATTTTGCAAATGTATGAAAAGCACCTAGCTAGGTGCTGTTTTGGGGCAAGCAGTAAGGGTCCTTAGCTTAGTAAAACTTCTAGTACTAAAAAGTTTATTTAAAATTTCCTCCAAAGTAACGTGACCCCACTGCCTCCTCCCCTGGAGAATTAACCTCGAAATTTATTATCTACTCTGCCAATGAAAAAAAGAGAAAAAGACGGGCTAACCGTCGCAGTCAAGGACTCGGCGCTCCTTCCCCTCCGAGGCCAGCAAGCTGAGGTGCTGGAGGAAATGGCCGCAGCAACAGCTTCCTCAGGTTCTCTCAAGTCATCGTGAACTGGAGCACCTATTCGAGGATCCACCCCCTCCCCACCAAAGTGCGGGAGGGAAAAGAAGGCTAGCCAGCGAGAAATTTTGTCCCACAAACCCGCCAGAAGCAGTGGCGGGAATCCTCAACGGCACAGACCCAGACGCCGGCCTCGTGATTAGCAGGGCCCCGCGGGCATCGCGTGGCACTCGCTGATTGGCTGCCGGCGGGCACGGGGTGGGGCGCGACGGCACGTTGCCGCAGCCCCTCGGGCCTACTCGGTCTCCCACCCCTCCCCCACCCGGCCCAGACTGGCTTGGGCGCGAGTGTCCAGGTCCAACCTGTGCCCAGGTGCCCCATATAACCCACACTCGCCCCCCCCACTAGGTCTCTCAGGACTTCTGGTTTCCGCTGACCGGTCGGGAAGAGGAAGGGATGGCCACTTGGTCAACTCCTGATGTGGGTGGCTAGGCTGAGTCTGGCTGGAGTGAGCGTCAAAGACGCAGGCGAACCTACTTTCGGCGGGAAAGATGGTTCTCTAGCCTGAACTCAGCCTGGTGCACAGGACCCGGTTACCCACGCTTCCCGGAACCTCCCAGCAGGTCTACACCAGTCCAGGCCCGGCGTCGCACCTGCCTGACCCCACTACACAACCCGATGGGGCCTGCAGGCAGGCCGCTCTTCATGGCGGTCGATGGGCGCCCTGTCCACGGTTCTTGCTGACAAAATAGCGAGCTCTAGACTCATCCTTCCAGCCCCTCACAGACCGAGTCCACGTTGCTCCTTCTCCCCGCTATCCCGGGGCCCAGGACTCGGGGCCCTGACCGCCGTACTCACCGCCCCGG
Organism: Neotragus pygmaeus; assembly: GCA_006410875.1. Lineage (NCBI taxonomy): Eukaryota > Metazoa > Chordata > Mammalia > Artiodactyla > Bovidae > Neotragus > Neotragus pygmaeus. Next base: position 596,898 of record SJYV01021059.1, on the reverse strand, counting down.
ACTCGGTCTCCATCTTCCTCTCTGCTCTTCTAAAGCCAGAGGGAAAGGCACAGAAAAAGCACCTTCACACCCAGGAAGCAACACCACGCTTCCCGACGGAGACTTTCTCCCCCTGGCCGCGACGGCGGCGGTGGCAGCTGCAAGGGCGCAGACTCGAACCCGGGGCCTGAACCTGCCACCCGCGGGGATAGGGAGAGTCAGACGACTTAGCCTCGGGCGGCGGGTGGCGGTGCGGGCGGGCGCCGCAAGCCCGGGAGGGGCGCGGGCGGGCAGGTTTCGGCCGCGGTCTGAGGTCGCCGAGCTGGGCCGTCTCAGGGGCAGAGCGTGCAGCAGGTCGGGGCGGGCGTGAGGTGTGCGGTTCGAGGGTTCTATTCTCAAGCCACTCTCGTCTGCTTTCGGACAGCTGGGGAAGAGACAGCGAACGGCTATGCAGAGCTCCATGCACCACACGCCTTTTCCTCTCCTCCCCTTTGGAGAAAAGTTGGCTTCTAGGACTGGTGTGTTTTCGAGAGGTGGCGGTGCGTTTAGAGGCTGCTTTACTAAGGTGCAAGAAGCCAGTTGACGGGCGATTTCGTAAGGCTGGTGCGGGGAAAGGAGGCCAGTTTGTAGAGTTAAAGCCTGACCCGCGGGGCCTGACGCGCCAAACTCGGGGGCTCCGGAGAAGCCGCAGACGCCTCGGCGCACCTGTTGTCGCCGTCACTCATCCCCGCCGAGCAGAGGGGGGTGGGGTGGGGGGGCGGCGCGGGCCGCTTGGCCGGGAACCGCCGCGCCGCCTAGTCCGAGCTTCGGCGTCCGCCTTAGGCCCGCACCCGCTGAGCACAGCGCGCCCACTGAGCACAGCCCGACCGCCGCACAGCCAGTCAGCGATGGATCTACCTGAGCGCTTCCAGGGGTGAGGACTGTGCCACTTGGCTGGAGCGGCTCTATTTCCTTTGAAAGAAGCCTGCTTTTTAAAAAGTCCTTCTGAAAAGTAGCTGCCATTTATGCATCAACACATATGTCATCAACTTCACATACTTTACTTATGTATATAAATATATATAACCAATTTAAAACAATCACAAGTCGGTAAACTTCTTTAATGATTATGGTGATTATGGCACTATGATTCAGTTCAGTTCAGTTCAGTCGCTCAGTCGTTTCTAACTCTTTGCGACCCCATGAATCGCAGCACGCCAGGCCTCCCTGTCCATCACCAACTCCCGGAGTTCACTCAGACTCAGGTCCATCGAGTCAGTGATGCCCTCCAGCCATCTCATCCTCTGTCGTCCCCTTCTCCTCCCACCCCCAATCCCTCTCAGCATCAGTCTTTTCCAATGAGTCAACTCTTCGCATGAGGTGGCCAAAGTACTGGAGTTTCAGCTTCAGCATCATTCCTTCCAAAGAAATCCCAGGGCTGATCTCCTTCAGAATGGACTGGTTGGATCTCCTTGCAGTCCAAGGGACTCTCAAGAGTCTTCTCCAACACCACAGTTCAAAAGCAT
>SJYV01021059.1:544459-591793 GCA_006410875.1 Neotragus pygmaeus | reverse complement strand
GGCAATCTTGATTCCAGCTTGTGCTTCCTCCAGCCCAGCGTTTCTCATGATGTACTCTGCATATAAGTTAAATAAGCAGGGTGACAATATATAGCCTTGACATCCTCCTTTTCCTATTTGGAACCAGTCTTTTGTTCCAGGTCCAGTTCTAACTGTTAACTTCCTGACCTGCATACAGGTTTCTCAAGAGGCAGGTCAGGTGGTCTGGTATTCCCATCTCTTTCAGAATTTTCCACAGTTTATTGTGATCCACACAGTCAAAGGCTTTGGCATAGGCAAATTGGAAGTGGTCAAACAGGAGATGGCAAGAGTGAATGTTGACATTCTAGTAATCAGTGAATTAAAACGAACTGGAATAGGAGAATTTAACTCAGATGACTATTGTATCTACTACTGTGGGCAGAAATCCCTTAGAAGAAATGGAGTAGCCATCATGGTCAACAAAAGAGCCTGAAATGCAGTACTTGGATGCAGTCTCAAAAACGACAGAATGATCTCTGTTTGTTTCCAAGGCAAACCATTCAATATCACGGCACTATGATTATGGTTAAGCAATTTGGTCAAGATCTAAAGCAATAGATTTCAGTCTCTGATCGCAGGTCATGATTTAATCACATTGCTATATTTTAAAACATTAGCAAAAACTGTTAAACATTACATCAGTAATGACTTTTGTACTATTATAAAAGTTTGACTTTAGTTTACTTTCAAGATAAAGTGTTAAAATTATTATGTATTTAAGTTTTAATCTTTGGTGGAGAAGGAGAGCATGGCAACCCACTCCAGTATTCTTGCCTGGAGAATCCTCATGGACAGAGGAGTCTGGTGGGCTCCATGGGGTCTCAAAGAGTGGAACACTACTGAAGCGACTTACAACACACTTTGATGCCAGGCCCAGTGCCTTACAATCAGTATCATTTAATCATTTCATTCTCCAACAGCCCTTAAGGTAGATATACCTGTTATTGTGTGTGTGTGTGTGTGTGTGTGTGTGTGTGAAGTCACTCAGTNTTACAACACACTTTGATGCCAGGCCCAGTGCCTTACAATCAGTATCATTTAATCATTTCATTCTCCAACAGCCCTTAAGGTAGATATACCTGTTGTTTTGTGTGTGTGTGTGTGTGTGTGTGTGTGTGTGAAGTCACTCAATACTGTCCAACTCTTTGTGACCCTATGGACTGTAGCTCGCTGGGCTCCTCAGTCCATGAGATTCTCCAGGCAAGAATACTGGAGTGGATTGCCATGCCCACCTTTCCAAATGGAGATTTGGAGGTTAAGCAATTTGGTCAAGATCTAAAGTGATGGATTTAACCAGGAGTGTCTCTGATAGCAGGTCATGATTTAACCATATTGACATACTTTAAAGAATTGGCAAAAACTGTTAAAAATTACATCAGTAATGGCTTTTGTATTGTATATATATATATAAAAGTTTGACTTTTATTTACTACAAGATGAAATGTTAAATTATTATGTATTTAAGTTTTAACCTGTGCAGATGTTTAGGTTTTCATATTATTTACCACAAATAAAATGGGAAACAATTTATTTTCTTTGACAACAGTTTGGCTACAGCATCCTAAAGTCATTATATGTTTGTGCATACAATTTAAGCTCATTTTTGCAGGTTTTAGTTTCTGTAGAANTAAGTTTTAACCTGTGCAGATGTTTAGGTTTTCATATTATTTACCACAAATAAAATGGGAAACAATTTATTTTCATTGACAACAGTTTGGCTACAGCATCCTAAAGTCATTATATGTTTGTGCATACAATTTAAGGTCATTTTTGCAGGTTTTAGTTTCTGTAGAAACAGAGATTGTAAACGTATTAAAAAGTGAAGCTCATTCCAGAGCAGAATAATTTTTCTGTTCAATACTATTAGAACTGATCTTTGGGCATTTTTTTCGGTAGTAATGATGGATTTAAGTAGATATTTCTGCTGTCTCTTTTGCCCAAGTCTCTTTTGACTAACAACACATTTTTGAAGACTGTATTCACCGTAATAGGTGTTCAGTCTGTGACATACATTAGGGAACACTGTATTTCAATACCCATGTCAGGTTCTAGGTGAATATACTGAATTTGCAGTATATTAATTCTTTGTTCTGCTTCTAAGTCGTTTAGTCCTTAGAGCAAAAAGAATATTTTAAAACTTGAATAAAACATATACCCTTATACAGGTCAACTTAGTACATGTTTATAGAGTTCCTGTATGTTCAGGAACATAAATGACTTAGAAACAGAACAAGATCAAACCTCTGTCCTTGACGTAATTATATCTAAATACACTTATAATAAATAGGCTACATACAGAATAGGATAAGTGGTATATGAATTATGATCCAAGGCCTGTGGAAATAGAGAGCACAGTGTCCAGAGCTGGGAAGGGGCACCAACATAGCTGAAATGATGGTCTGAATGGGAAGGTGAAGAAAGCCCCTGTCATGTGTGCAGCACCAGGCAAGGCACGTTATTTTTAAATCTTCTCAGTTACCATTCTTTATCTGGCAGTCTGAGCCTTAGAGAGTTTATAAAAGTGACTCATTTAATTACATTGCTAGAAAGTGGTAGATGTGGTTTTCAATTTGATTCCATTCCCCATGCACAGTGCACTCTGCCATGTTATTTATACCATAGTATCAAGGACTTGGGCTTCCCAGGTAGCTCAGTGGTAAAGAATCTGCCTGCAGAGCAGGAGACTTGGGTTCAATCCCTGGGTCAGAAGATCCCCCAGAGCAGAAAATGGCAACCCACTTTAGTGTTCATGCCTGGAAAATCCTGTGGACAGAGGAACATGGTGGGGTATAGTCCATGGGTCACAAAAGAGTCAGATATAACTTAAGTGACTAAACAATAATTCAGTTCAGTCACTTAGTCGTGTCCGACTCTTTGTGATCCCATGAATTGCAGCACACCAGGCCTCCCTATCCATCATCTCCCGGAGTTCACTCAGACTCATGTTCATTGAGTCCGTGATGCTATCCAGCCATCTCATCCTCTGTCATCCCCTTCTCCTCCTGCCCCCAATCCCNTGATCACACCATTGTGATTATCTGGGTCATGATGATTTTTTGTATCATTCTTCTGTGTATTCTTGCCACCTCTTCTTAATATCTTCTGCTTCTGTTAGGGCCATACCATTTCTGTCCTTTATTGTGTCCAAAGGAAAAGAGTATAAAGAAACATGACTCTATATTTTCTTCCAGTGAGTCCTATGGTACTAACAAGCATGAATAAACTTCACATCTTGGTGAAATTGGAGGAAAGAACCCCTACCACATGCAAATAAATTAGATTTAGGTAGGAGAGAGGAGAAGAAGCCTACCCTTTATTCACTCCTACATGGCAAGTGTCAGACATGAGGAGTATGTTTGATTTGAAGAGGTTTATATTATAAAATCATACATAGAAAAGTCTCAAGTTGTTAAATAAGATAGATAAAAGAAGAGATACAAGTTTGTTTTCCCAGGGGCATCATTGGTGCCATTCTGGTGATAATTTCTGTAAATGCCTTTGTGGCTTCTGTATCAGTAGGGAACATAACCACGACCTGAGCTCCAACTCTAGGATCCATGTCAAAGTAAGTTTATACATAGGAAATAAATCAACACTGTCTATTTTTAAATTACCTCTGCCCTGATCATACAGGCTGTTTCCAGATGATTGGCTTGGGGATCCTGATAGTGTATTTTAGCCTCAGGATCTACATGGAGTGATTCCTGAGGGGGTGTGTTATTGGACAAACACCTGGGCATTCTGTTCTCCTGTAGGTAGAAAAGGTTTTCCAACACCTGGATGAAATAGCAGCCATCAGACCCTGAAGAATATTGGCTGTAATTAGTGATGTCTTAAATATTGACATTTATTGCCTTTCAGTACCTGGAAGATTTATTAAACTGGCAATTTAGACCTATCATAAACAATTTGCAACTGTTTTTTTTTTTTTCCCCCTGCTGTGAGGCTTGCAGGATCTCAGTTCTGCAACCAGGGATTGTACCGAGGACCAAGGCAGTGAAAATGAAGAATATTAATCACTAGGCCACCAGGGAACTCTCATTTTTGTAGTACTGTTATTATGAGTACTGTTATTATGAGTTATTATGAGTATTATGAGTATTATGGAGTATCCTTGTACTTAGAAATAAAATCAGTTGATTTTTATGTTTTAATTACTAAAATATAAAGGATGAAGGAATACCTGTCAAGAAAAGAAGAATCTTGAATTTTAAGAGGTTATATTAAGTTTTGGTTATTTTTTATTGACTTAGCATATATTTTGCTGTTGTTGTTTTAGTTGCTCTGTCATGTCTGACTCTGTGACCCCATGGACTGTAGCTTACCAGGCTCCTCTGTTTATGTTATCTTCAGGCAAGAATACTAGAGTGGGTTGTCATCTCTTTCTCCAGGGGATCTTCCCAAACCAGAGATTGAATCCATATCTCCTGCATTGGCAGGCAGATTCTTTATTACTGAGCCATCTGGAAAGCCAGCATATATTTGCTCTACCATAATATTTTCCCTACAAATTACCTTAAAAATCACTTTTTTTCTAACAAATCTAAATGATTAATGTGTATTGGGAAGTTCTGTGACTGAATATAAAGATATATGTGGCTCGTTTGAAAATGTTGTCCTTATATTTCAATGCATCTTTGTTGTTGTTCAGTCGCTAAGTTATGCCTGACTCTTTGCGACCCCATGGACTGCAACATGCCAGGCTTTCCTGTCTTTCACTATCTCCTTGACTTTGCTAAAATTCATTTTCACTGAATCAGTGATGCCATCCGACCATCTCATCCTCTGTCGCCCTCTTCTCCTTTTGCCCTCAATCTTTCCTAGCATCAGGGTCTTTTCCAATGAGTCGACTCTGGAGAAAGGAATAGATGTACCCGACTGAGTGCACTGTTCCAGAGAATAGCAAGGAGAGATAAGAAAGCTTCTTATGTGAACAATGCAAAGAAATAGAGGAAAATAATAGAATGGGAAAAACTAGAGATCCTTTCAAGAAAATTGGAGATACCAAGGGAACATTTCATGTAAAGATGGGCACAATAAAGGACAGAAACAGTAAGGACCTAACAGAAGCAGAAGAGATTAAGAAGAGGTGTCAAGAATACACAGGGGAACTGTACAAAAAAGGTCTTAATGACCTGGGTAACCATGATGCTGTTGTCACTCACCTAGAGCCAGACATCCTGGAGTGTGAAGTCAAGTGAGTCTTAGGAAGCATTACTATGAACAAAGCTAGTGAAGGTGATGAAAGTCTAGTTGAGCTATTTAAAATCCTAAAATGCTGATATTAAGAGAAGAGATAGTTGTGCCTAATGTGAGTGGTTCCAGATTTGAAGGAGTGGTTCTTCAGAATAGGTGAAGTCTCTAGGACCATCATGAGACTTGTATGCTATGAGAACCTTGTGTAGTAGGAAGAACCACAAGCTTTGAAGTCGTCTGGGACTGCTATCCTGGTTCTGTCACTCTGAGCAAGTGAATTGACTCTTTTGACCCTTAGTTTCCTTATCTGTAAAGTGGAGATCAGATTTCTTCATTGAGGATTATCTGGTCCATATTAACAGAAAGAAATTATAAGTTCTCCTTCCAAATGTGATTTCTTAGTAATGTATGGAAAGCCTTACTATTCTCACTGGATTTTTCTTAGGCCCACAGTTCTGGAGTGACTAACCTGAACTAGAAGGACTACCTTGACATATCTGGTGTTTGATTCTGGGCTCTGTATTTTCAGGTTTGCTGGATCTGGCTAGGTTCCCATCAGTTGTTTTTCAGTCCAATTCTCGATTTCATGTTACTCCAGTTTATTCTAATTTTGCCACTGTTTGTTTTGGATCTGCTCTGATTTTTGCCCTAGAATGGAGTTCTAGGATCCTTAATGATAAGAAGTTCTTAGTGACAGAGCTATTTTTCTTTATCAGAAGCAGTTGTTTTATTCAGTCAGAGGACTGCAAAGGTGAGGATTCTGTCCACAATATTTAGTAAGCACTTACTCCGTACCAGGCATGGTTCTGGGAGCTAGAAATACAGTGATGAACAAAATAGTCTTTTATGCACATGAAGATTGTATTGTGGGGCAGAGACAGGAGGGCAGTGTGACAGACTATATAGAGAAACAACTCCCTGGACAGGACTGTTTATTTACAGTGATAAAATCCTATGAGAAAACAAAACTGAGTAATATGCATAACATAGTATGTGTGTGAGATTGAAGGAGCAGCTTGAAATTTGTGGTTAGAGAAGGCTTCTCTGAGCTGGTGATGTTTGAATTGACAATTTATGATTCTTATTCACATCCTTTCTGCCATTCCCCCCACTCAGCTTCTAATTTGCCCATCAAGTGATTGTCACATTACTTGGTGAAAGATTGGATGGCAGGAGCTGTGAGTGATAGTCACTTGCAGAGTTTTTCTTTTTTTTTTTTTTTAATGAAAGTGTAGGAATGTGGCTATGGTTGCTGACCTAAACGAATCTGGTTAACCTTTCTCTCAGTCTTGCCAGTGGGGCCACAGAGTAGAATCTGTGCCTGGATAGGAGCAGGTTCAATGGAGAGTTCTTTTTAGTTTTTAACTGAAAATATGAATATCAGGAGAAGCCTTCTGAGCTTATGCTAGAGGACCACAGAGTGAAATCTGCTAGATCAAGGTCCATCTGTATTCTCACAGCATAATATATAGACAACAGTCTTTATGAACAGATGCTCAGAGCAAAGATTCAGAGGTGTATGTATGTGCATGTTTGCCTTCATGTGAGGCTGAGACAGAATGCTGTTAAGGGAGAAAAGAGATGAGAATAACTGGACATTATCTAGTTGAAACAAGAAAAATTTTGTACACTGCTTGCTATACTTTCAAGTTTATTTTTTGAAGATAATTGACTATAAAAATTAGTAGGGTGACACTAATTTTGATATCAAAAATATTATTAAGGTCATATACACAAATGATTTACATCAGAAATCCCTGGAAATATATTAATATTCTAGAACAAGACAGAGATAACCACAGTTTTACATTTCTCAGGACAACCCCCAAATGGAATTTTTATTAGGGAAACAGAAAGATGAAGCTCTGAAAGCAACTGTAGAAGACTCAAATGAAACATAATAATACTTGAATATCAAAGAAAAACAATGATAGCTTAAAATAGGGTATATTTGTGAGTATGTCAGTGAAGTTGCTTAATCATGTCTGACTCTTTGCAATCCCATGGACTGTAGCCTACCAGGCTCCTCCATCCATGGAATTTTCCAGGTAAGAGTACTGGAGTGGGTTGCCATTTCCTTCTCCAATTTGTGAGTATAGCAAGTAACAATATTTCTTATGAAGGCAAAGGACATCTATGGTCATTTTATGAGCTTTCCTGGTAGCTCAGTCGGTAAACAGTACTGCCTGCAGTGCAGGAGACTCCGGTTCGATTTTTGGGTCAGGAAGATCCCCTGGAGAAGGAAATGGCAACTCTGGTGTTCTTGCCTGGAAAATCTTATGGATCGAGGAGCCTGGAGGGCTATAGTCCACGGGGTCACAAGAGTTGGACACAGCTTAGTGACTAAACCACCACCACCATGATCGTTTTAAATGTGGGTGCCCTTTTACGTCCTTCCTTTAGTCTGTGGATTATAAGGGCAGTTCAGTTCAGTTGCTCCATCGTGTCTGACTCTTTGTGACCCCATGGACTGCAGGACACCAGCCTTCCCTGTACAACACCAACTCCCAGAGCTTACTCAAACTCATGTCCATTGAGTGGGTGATGCCATCCAACCATCTCATCCTCATTTGTCCCCTTCTCCTCCTGCCCTCAATCTTTCCCAGCATCAGGGTCTTTACCAATGAGTCAGCTGTTCGCATCAGGTGGCCAAATGATTGGAGTTTTGGCTTCAGCATCAGTCCTTCCAATGAATATTCAGGACTGATCTCCTTTAGGATGGACTGATTCGATTTCCTTGCAGTCCAAAGGACTGTCAAGAGTCTTCTCCAATACCACAGTTCAAAAACATCAATTCTTCAATGCCCAGCTTTCTTTATAGTCCAACTCTCACATCCATACATGGGTTATAACATGGGTTATAAGGGCAGATCGGGTGAAAGGAAACATTGAATTTTCTTTCTTGTATTTTTCATCTGAGAAAAAAAGAAAAAATTCATCGCTTTTATGATGCAGTTCTCAGAATCTCACTAGAGGGTGGTATTGATCTATAACCAGAGGTTGCTAATCTGGTACATTCATTAGTAGGCTGCATTTATACTTAAAGAAAAGGTAAAACGAAGTCTTCTCAGTCTTCCCAAAAAGTTGATAAATGTCAAATCTGAAAACTCCCAAGGGCCTCTTCCAGTTCTGGCTTCCTGCAGCCCCAGAGGAGCCAGATAAAGTAGTGAAGAGATTACTGGAGGAGTTAAGTGGCAGATTCTAATTTCAGCTCCTGCTAACTAGTAGACAAGAAATTAAAGCTTTCTGGGCCTTCTTCTCATTTTGGGGGGGGGGGGAAGGCCTGTGCTAGATGATCTCTACATCTCCTTGTATCTCTGAAACTCTGATATTCTAACATGTTCTGAGTCTAAAGGCTGCAGAATTTATCTTGTTCTTGGTCAAAGGAACAAGTAACATCACAGATTATAAAATTATTAATAATTAAAAATAACAATGTTATAAATGGGATTTATATATATGGAGCTTCCCTTATAGCTCAGTCGGTAAAGAATCTGCCTGCAATGCAGGAGACCTGGGTTCAATCCCTGGGTCTGGAAGATCCTCTGGAGAAGGAAATGGCAATCTACTCCAGTATTCTTGCCTGGAAAATCCCATGGACAGAGGAGCCTGGTGGGCTACAGTCCATGGGGCCGCAAGAGTCGGACACGACTTAGTGACTAAACCACGAAATGAGATTTAACATAGATTCTAATATTCAGTTCAGTTCAGTTCAGTTGCTCAGTTGTGTCCAACTTTTTGTGACCCCATGAACTGCAGCACGCCAGGCCTCCCTGTCCAACACCAACTGCTGGAGTCCACCCAAACCTATATCCATCGAGTTGGTGATGCCATCCAACCATTTCATCCTCTGCCATCCCCTTCTCCTCCTGCCCTCAATCTTTCCCAGCATCAGGGTCTTCTCCAATGAATCAGCTCTTCGCATCAGGTGGCCAAAGAACTGGAGTTTCAGCTTCAACATCAGTTCTTCCAATGAACACCCAGGACTGATCTCCTTTAGGATGGACAGGTTGGATATCCTTGCAGTCCAAGGGACTCTCAAGAGTCTTCTCCAACACCACAGTTCAAAAGCATCAGTCCTTCAGTGCTGAGCTTTATTTGTAGTCCAACTCTCACATCCATACATGACCACTGGAAAAACCATAGCCTTGACTAGATGGACCTTTGTTGGCAAAGTAATGTCTCTGCTTTTTAATATGCTGTCTAGGTTGGTCATAGCTTTCCTTCCAAGGAGTAAGTGTCCTTTAATTTCATGGCTGCAATCACCATCTGCAGTGATTTTGGAACCCAGAAAAATAAAGTCAGCCACTGTTTCCACTGTTTCCCCTTCTATTTCCCATGAAGTGATGGGACCAGATGCCATGATCTTTGTTTTCTGAGTGTTGAGTTTAAGCCAACTTTTTCCCTCTGCTCTTTCACTTTCATCAAGAGNTGGAGAATTTTAAGCATCACTTTACACGCGAGTGAGATGGGTGCAATTTTGCGGCAGTTTGAGCATTCTTTGGCATTGCCTTTCTTTGGGATTGGAATGAAAACTGATCTTTTCCAGTCTTGTGGCCACTGCTGAGTTTTCCAAATTTGCTGGCATGTTGAATGCAGCACTTTCACAGCATCTTCTTTCAGGATTTGAAACAGCTCCACTGGAATTCCATCACCTCCACTAGCTTTGTTCATAGTGATGCAGAAAGTCTTTTAAATTAAAATACCAAATCTTACCAGGGAATCTCAGAGCCATCCTTTTTTCATCTATCCGAGAATTCTGTTGATAATTTCTGTGCCTTAATGAATCATTCAGGAATATCTCTTGCTTGCTAACTTGCTGGAAATGAGCAAAGTATGTTTACATAGGATTATCTAGAGAGAGGAAGTTGAACCATTCTTTATCAAGTGTTTTAGGATAGAGATTAAATCCCTTACCTCACCTTGCACTTAGCCAGCATGTGCCCTATATGTCTTTTCATACTTTTCATGGGGATGACAGACGATGAGATGGTTGAGTGGCATCACTGACTCAATGGATATGAATTTGAGCAAGGAGAGGCGTGAAGGACAGGGAAGCTTGGTGTGCTGCAGTCCGTGGGGTCACAAAGAGTCGGACACCTTTGAGTTGACTGAGCAACAACAAATCCTGTAGGTGGTTTGTGAGGAGTCATTCTTTACATGGGTTTAGTTGGTTCTGTTTCCTATTACCCTCCTGTTATCTAATTCCCTTTCCTTGTATTTGTTAACAGTGCAGAATGAACTGAAGATTTTTACATGGAACCTGAAGCAAATTATCTAACAACAGGGTTCCAGTAAACCCTGGTTTATCTCTGCATGGACTTAACTTCTAAAGGTGAGAGTCTGCAGTTAACCCCTGATGGTTTGAAGTCACCCCAAAGGCACTGACATTAACACTCAACACCCCATTTCTTCCAAATTGCTTTGCTTTGCAAATGAAGGTTTCTTTTCCCCTCCCCTCTCCCCCACCCCCCGATTTTGATGCATCTCCAGGGTCGTGTCGAACATCTCAACTTCTCAAAATGTACGTACACGCGAGCGTGCTCTCACACCCCACTCGAGTACACGAGCCCGGCTGGGCCGGCTCCCAGAGAACACATTCCATTCTTCGTGCTCGGGCACACCCCTCTGCACTGGGGATTGGTCGGGCCGACCCCCTGTCGGCGAGGCGAGGCTCCTAAGAGGCCCAGACGCCTGCCAATCCCCACGGGCTGTCAAAACAAGTCTCTCTCTGTCACAACAGAGCGGAGTGGAGGTCGCCGCCGCCGCCGCCGCACTTCCTGGGGACGCTGCGCCGCGGTCCCCGGGCAGGTGGCGGGTGCCCCGGGCAGCGGTCGCCGGGCTCCAGCCCTTTTCAGGCCGCGCGCGTCCCGGCCTCTGCGGCTGCCCAGCCAGGCGCCCGGTGCCTTTTGTCTGGCGCAGAGCGGGCGTGTGCATCACATTTCGGACACCTCCCTCTCCTTGTCGTCTCTCCTCCCTCCTGCTCACATCTTCTCCGCCGTCCCCGCTACCCCCCCGCAACCCGCCGCGGACTGCCGGCCTCTTGGACCAAAGCCCGCAGACGTCTCTACTCGAGCGATGCCTCCTCTCCAGAAAGTTGCCGCCGCTGCCGCCGCCGCAACCGGGCGGTGAAACAAAGTCTGGCCGGGCCGCCTCCCGGTGCAAGAGCGCACCCGTGCCCAGCGGCTGCACTCCGCTGCCGGGCGTGCCGCCTCCCGGGAGCCCGAACCGCGCTCGGCCATGGCCGAGGGCGCAGCCAGCAGGGAGGGTGCAGCGCCGCCTGACATGGCCGGGAGCGAAGACGACCCCCGGGTGGGCCCGGATGCCACCTCCGGGGACTGCGTGGCGGCCGCCCCTGGGAGCCGGTGGAGGGACCGTCGCAGTGGGGTCGCCTTGCCCGGAGCTGCGGGGCCCCCGGCGGATAGCGAGGCCGCCCTCCTGGAGGCTGCGCGGGCGACCCCTCGGCGCAGCAGCATCATCAAGGTAAGCGAGGCCGCGCGGCCAAGGGAGCTTGGCTGTGGGTGGGCGATGGGTGGGTCGTGGGGCTGGGGCAGGATGTACAGTGTCCGGAGGCATCGCAGGCTTAGCATTGTTTTCTCCAGTGTCCTTCATTACCAAACCTTCCTTCCTTGTCCGGAGGTTCCCAGACTCAGCTCTTGGCTGTGAGAAGCAGAAGTGACTTTTTTTTTTTCTCACCGCAGAGGAAAAGTTCCATTTTGCGTCTTTGCGTTTTGATCGATGCTTTCCCTCATTTTCTCTGAAAGTTTCTCTAAACCATTGATGTAAGGAGGAAGGCAGAACTCAGTATAAATGCAGACCTGCGGGAAGGTTATGCACTGCTCTCCAAAGAAAAGTTAGCTTTCCCCGCACAGTTTACCCTCAAGTGGAAAAAAACACCCAAAAGAAAACATACAGATCTTCGAGGCTCAGACTGTCCTGAGATCTCACGAAGCGTGAACCTTCCTCATAGGCAGGCTGTCTTTGTCAGTGGACCCTGCAGCAAAGTAGGCAAAGTAAAGAGTGAAGGTGCAGCCTGGAGTTGTGCAGATAGCGTAATTGGAAAGCAATAAATCCACCATCCCCACTGGTCCTCGTGGTTACCACCACATCCAGGAGAACGTTTCCCGACCCTTCAACTACCAGTCAGGGTTTCTATCTATCCGTCTGACTAGCCTCATCCCTCCTCTTGTCTCTTTCTGTCTTCCTTCCACTTGGGGCTTGCTTCCTGTTTGAGATTTCATCTTGGGTTCATGACATGGGAATAAGGTCTCCTGGAATTCAAAACCTTTCCACAGGCTTTGGAAGAGGGCCTTTTAGCATAAATGCATGAGTACATAACCTTGAGTACATGACATTAAAATTGTTCTTGGAAGAACAGTCAGTATGAAACTGCTTCCATATAAAAATAAGCCAAAGATGAAAATGAAGGATGGAGTTGGAACTATCCATACTTACTATTCAATGTGCTTGTGTTAATACTTTCAAAACCCTTGTTCAGGTTCAAGCTGTGTATACATCACACAATACATTTCTCTTTCTCAAGCTCTAAATTGGAACTCCTAGTGCCACTGTGGGTAGACTGTTCCCACAGTCCATCCAGCTAGCTCCAAGTATGATCTAGGCTTTTCCCCAATACTGACACATGGAAGTTTAGAGCCAAACAGGGAAATTTCTATATTAAAAGAAGGGTGGGTGGTAGTTGCAAATGACTTGTAGTAGTTTCTGTTATTTTGTGACTTTTAGATTATGTGAAGAGGAGTGTTCTCTTCTGGGTATGAACTTAGGAAACAATCCCTGCCCCTGCCCCCTTTAACCCATAGGTCAGAAAGCATGTTATCTTGAAACTTAAAAAAGCCCACTGCAGACAGTAGACATTTTGAAGCCCAAGATGTAGACACTACATGTGTTGTGTGAAAACAATAGCCACAAGATAGTTTAAAATATATCATCATAAAAAGCATTGGGCTTTTTTTGTTGTTGTTGTAAAAGAAATGAAAGTAACAGAGTGTAAGGAGTATACAAATTCTTGCAGCTAAATTGGTAAAGTTAAAATTTTAGTATGTGCTAGTTGATATTCTTGGAAGGGTCCTTGCTGAGTAATGGTGCCTGTTTAGTTTTGAAATTAGCAACTTAATCCTTTCCCTATTTAATAGTAAAATAAGCATTTAATAACTGGCATTTAAAATTAAAGATACCAGAATATGAAGTGAATTCTTCTCATTATTATCAGTTAACTTTATTGAAAATTTATTAATATATGCATATGATAAAAACAAATGTTACAAAGGAGTTTGAAGGGAAAACTCCCAGTCACTCCCCATTCCCACTTACAAAGTCCACCCCAATAGCTGTTAACATGTTCTTGTGTACCCTTCCAGAAATATTCCATATGTAAGCATGTGTATCTGTATATATCTGTGGTGAACTCCTGATGCTACTGATTTATGTAATAAAATTTGGCTAGAGTTTTTACAGGGTTTATATATTCAGACTTACACCAAACATTTTGATGTCTGGAGATTTGTCTAAGGTCATTGTGATGCATCTGTTAATCTTCAAGGATAACCTGTAGGTCATTGGTCCTTGGGGTCTATTCGCAGAGGCCTTCATTAGCTTCCAGTGGGGAAAGGGACAGGTGATGGGTTCTGTTTCACTCCTCCTCTGAGATCAAGGACATCTCAGAATTTGTCACTCTATGGTTTGTTCACTTTAGCACAATAAAAATGAGAGTTTCTGAAAAAGGTCTAGATCGTGAGAAGTAAGTAATACATGCTTCTCTATTGAGAAAAGATTGCTTTCTTTGTTGTTTTTCCAAGAGTTATTTTTATTTGGCATTGAAACATACACAAAAAGAAAGCTTTAGTACATTTTATATTAATCAAACTATTAAATGCTGTTCCAGATAGCCTTAGTACAGTGATAATTGATATTCATGGTCATAACTCTGAGCCACTGAAAGACTGTGAATCATCAAATATCAAATTCTTTTCAGCTCATTTGAGGGTATTGTTTCTATTCTAATTTGACTGCTAATTCTCTGTAAACTTGAATATTAGATAAGTCAGAATACTGCATTCCTCTAGCATGCCAGAAAACAGACTGTCTTGTATATTAATAGAAGGAATGTTTTCAGTAAATTTGCCCTCCTTAATTCGTGAAAACATGTGTTTAGTTGAGAAAACAATTTCCTTCTGAGCTGATGAAAACAATAGTATTTATCTTTACACATTTTTTGAAAGTCTTTCTACTGTAATTATGTTTCTTCCCTTATATGCCCAGTCCTAAATTTTGAAAAATTTAATGTGAGAGTTAAACTATGTTCTCTTTAACCTATCCATTTCCCCCTGTGTTTTTCTGTGTAATTTTTTGTACAGCATTGACATTTATAAATGTTGTATGCTTTTTGGTAAGTGTATTGTTGTATACCACAATATTACATAAACTTCATCTTAATTGCTTCTTTATGACTTTTGGTTTAAAATAACAAGTTTAGTTACTTGCAGGATTGAGAATGTCTAGTAATTAGGTACTGTTGTGCTTTCAAATATACTTCTACCTAAGAAATTAGACCAGTTAACTATCTGGTATTTGATATAAAATTTATGTATTTAAAATATTTAGCATTCTAGATTGTAGCTTATCACTATTACTCTATAACAGAAATTTTGGGAAATAGAAAGCAGCGTAGCTTGCTCCCTATACTATTGGGCTTGCCGAAAAGTTCATTTGAGTTTGTCCATAAGCTGTAACAAAAAATCTGAATGAACTTCTGGCCACCAAATAGATGATGGGAATTGAAGTACATACATGTTTTAAAAATAGCATACTTTTAAGGCAAGACTTTAAAAATAAGTCTCTCAATAGTTGAGAGACTTCCCTGGTGGTCCAGTGGTGAAGACTCCATATTTCCAATTCGGGGGGCTTGTGTTGGATCCCTAGTCAGGGAGCTAAGATCTCACAGACTGCAAAGCCAAGGGAAAAAAAAAAGCAAGTGATATATCTCCCGTTATATGTAATGTATTGAAGAGCCCTACTTTTCCCCATTTCCTTTTGCTTCTACTTCAGTGTGAACTCTTGAGAAGAAATTATCACTTGGATCCCATGGGCATAAGTGTGTGGGTTGAAGACAGAAGTTGGAAATGAGGTGCTGAGATGTTCACTGAAGCAGCTAAAGTAGTGACTTCCACATTGTTCATGTTTCTTATATCATGGCCAGTCTCATTCTGTCATGTTCATTGTGATTGTGGGGCTGATGTAGTGGGTTTCTGAGCTGCAGCCTCAAAGATGCTTCTTAGGTACCTGCTGACCCATATCAAAATTATGGCTCTTCTCAGAGGAGCAAGGGAAATTTTATTCACTTTTATGAAGTATTGCCTAGTGTGAGTCAGGTACTAAACTAGGAGCTTTCATACATTATAATCACTTAATCCTCACAGCAAACTCTCTGGAGTCAGGACTCATACCCATGTCTGAAAACTTGTGGTCTCATGCTGATTCTCAGATGCAGAGAGAGCCACGATCCGGGAACACATTTTAGGTTAGAAGTAACGTGAACATCTAAGAAAGTGGCAGATTCTTGGGCAAGGTTTGTGGGTAAACTCTCTTTTCTCTGCTTCACCTCTCCAATTCAGAACAACTCGAAATGGATGACTCTAGAAAGTTTCCTTTGTGGCTCAGCCGGTAAAAAGTCTGCCTGCAATACAGGAGACCTAGGTTAGATCCCTGGGTTGGAAAGATCCCCTGGAGAAGGGAAAGGCTACCCACTCCAGTATTCTGGCCTAGAGAATTCCATGGACAGTCTGTTGGGTCGCAAAGAGTTGGATACAACTGAGCAACCTTCAGTTCAGTTCAGTCAGAAAGAGATTGCAGACGCTCCTATCTTTGGTCATTTTGTTAGGCCTGCACTGTGCTTTGAAAGGCAGAGAAGCTTGGCAGATGTTCTACTTGTTGTCAGTATATGAAGGTCACACCTGTTCTTTTATGCCTGACCCACTTCTCCCCTTTTCATGCAGCAGCTGAGTTTGTGAAGGATTGTATTCTCTTTTAGACTCATTATGGGGCATAGTAAAAGTAAAAATGAAAGTCGCTCAGTTGTGTCAGACTCTTTGTGACCCCATGGACTGTACAGTCCATGGAATTCTCTAGGCCAGAATACTGGAGTGGGTAGCCGTTCCCTTCTGCAGGGGATCTTCCCAACCCAGGGTTCAAACCCAGATCTCCCTCACTGCAGGCATATTCTTTACCAGTTGAGCCACAAGGTAAGCCCAACGATACTGGAGTGGGTAGCCTATCTCTTCTCCAGAGGATCTTCCTGACCCAGGAATTGAACCAGAGTCTCCTGCATTGCATGTGGATTCTTTACCAACTGAGCTATCAGGGAAGCCCATGCTATATGGGGCATAGGAGTATATATTACTCTAGAGGAGTAATGAAATAAAGGATCTTGTGTGGGAGCTCTGAAAATATTTTTTTATAGGAAAAATTATGAAGGGAATGAAGTATGATTGAGAAATAACTCAAAAATTTTAGACACACTATAAGTTAAATAGGCTTCTGTAACTTGGCATGGGAATTAATCAGCATTTATAGGCTCTTTTACCTGTAGAAATATGTTAAAAGTTCTAAAAAATCAACTTATGGATAAATGTTAGATAAACAACCTGATTATACAGCAGAGATCCCAGCCTTGCTGGGTGCCATAAGTGCATCCTGGTGGTTTCCATTGTAGATGCCCCTCCTAAGGTATGATTCATAAGTGGCATTGAACTTCTTGCATGGATTTGTTTTGTTATGCCAGTAACTTCAGTTAGAGTATTAATTTTCCTGAAATTGCCATAGAAACATGGTCACATTTCACCTTAGAAGTGGTTGCTTCTCATAGTGGTGCCTTTCTGATGTGATTTCTTACAGCATCTCTAAAGGGAATTCAGAATAAAATTTAGATAAAGAACCGTGTATTATTTTGATGAGAGTCTTTTTAGAAGTACTTGTTGATTAGTGCTTCCTATTATTATCAGAATTTATAAGAATTTTTTTCCTTCTTAAAAAATGTATTAAGGTTTAAAAAGTAGAAGTTAATTGCATAGCCATTGAGAGGTTAAACATACATTGCAATTAAGACTGAAGATTTGTTTTCTCAGCATTTCCCCCTTTACAGAAGAGAAAACAGGTAATTAAATTTTGTATAGTAAAATGTCAACTGAACATTTATTTCCAAATAACACCTTAGGCACCACAGGCTATTATGAGGAGACGTTGGGGACAGCTGATTTTACCTTTGGTACCACAGAACAAACACTCCATTAATGCTTCTAGGTAATGTTGGAGCAATTGGTTGAGCAGTAGGCTGGGGAGTAATTCAAAGAAAGAATTACAGCAGGCTTCCTTGCTCCCCCAGTGACTGTTCAGTTTTAATAATGGTGAATTTTTAAACATAATTCCATTTTCAGGATCAATATCTAAATTGAGACCAGTATAAAATTGTACATTAACAAAATCATCAGCTTAAAATGACTAAGAGGCAGGAGTAAAATTCCTTTTTGAGTTTTCCATTGGGATCTCACCACTAGTAAATGAACCATTGGTTATTAGATAGAATAATTTGGTTGCACTTCCAATCTAGGGTAATAATAAATCAGTAAACCTGTTACAATGGAACCTGTCAGTTCTACATAATCTCATATTTTGATGTTTTCTAATAATGTAAAAAAAGATATATTTGTAGCTTTTTCAAATCTTATTTATCTTTGCAGGGCTTCCCAGGTGGTACTAATGGTATATAACCTGCCTGCCAATACAGGAGATATAAGAGATTAGGGTTTGATCCCTGGGTCATGAAGATCCCCTGGAGGAGGGTATCACAATCCACTCCAGTATTCTTGCCTGGAGAATCCCATGGACAGAGGAGCCTAGCAGGCTACAGTCCATAGGGTTGCAAAGAGTCAGATATGACTGAAGCAACTTAGTATGTACGCATGCACATTTATCTTTGCATCCCAGTTCATCTCGGTATCCTACTTACTAGAAGGTTATGATAGACAGAATTTATTGTAATTAATAAATTATAATATACAATAAAAACAACTAGAACTGAATGATCAAGTTCTGTAATGACAACATTCTATCTTAAGTCTTGGCCAATATATTGTGTATTTCAGCTAACATTTTGTGGCAAAAAAATAATAATGTGACAAAATATTGGAATAGTCCCTTGGATTTAAATTAGAATTTGATTTGTAGTTTAATCTGTAGCATTTTACGTGGATGTGTAAGAGAGATATAATCTAGTTTATTTTCCACAGTGCCATTATAACTAACATCATTATTAACCTAATAATTAATCTAGCATTGTTTTGAGATAAGTAGGATTGTATGTGATGAGTAGAAAGTAATCATTATTTATATTATCATTATCAATCCAGAAAGAAGAAAGGCAAGTTAATTTTGAAAACAATACAGTCCATCCAAAATGAAGCAATATAACAACTAAACTATTTTAATAAGTGCACTTAGTTCCCAAAGATTTCTTAATTTGTATTTGTGAATTTGTGAAGTGTATGCCTCTTACTGCAGAAGGCAATGGCAACCCACTCCAGTGTTCTTGCCTGGAGAATTCCAGGGATGGGGGAACCTGGTGGGCTGCCATCTATGGGGTCACACAGAGTCGGACACGACTGAAGTGACTTAGCAGCGGCAGCAGCAGCATGCCTTTTACTGGCAAGAATATTGTGTTTTTCCTTAACCACACAACTTTGTATTCAAAATACCTTTGAAAGATGAAACCTTTGCTTTCTTAATTCTTTCACACTGACATGTTCAAAAGTCTTTTAAAATGTGCTAAATCTGTACTAGACTAAGCATGTAAAGTACTACACTAAGCATGAAAAGTGAAAGTGTTAGTTGCTCAGTTGTGTCCTACTCTTTATAACTCCATGGACTGTAGCCTGCTAGGCTCCTCTGTCCATGGAATTCTCCAGGCAAGAATACTGGAGTGGGTTGCCATTCCCTTTTCCAGGGGATCTTCCCGATCCAGGGACTGAAGCTGGGTCTCCTGCATTATAACAGATTCTTTACCGTCTGAGCCACCAGCGAAGCCCAGACTAAGCACAGGTGGTATATTTAATTAGGCCCACTTGTATTATTGTATGGTACTATGTAATGGGTAGAAACGATGGTGGGATTATATCTCAGAGCACCTTCTATGTGGGATGTTGAGGAAGATAAATGCACAAGGAGGGCAAAAAGAGACCGAAAACAAATCCCCTTTACTGTTATCTGGGACCAAGATTTCAAGGCAGAACTCTAGAAAAACTGGACTTGGTCATGTCAAAGGTACTTTCTTTAAGGCTCAAGTGATTTCAAACCAAAGCAGGCCAAATAGCCTGTGTCCTTAAATTCCACATCTCCCATCTCAGATCTGACATGTGAGAATGAGGGTGGACTGTCCAGAAGAGCACCCTATTGGGCCAGAGAATAAGTAGTCAGCAGGAGGAGAATGTTTCCCCTCCATGCCTCTCTAGGCTTAGGCTGAGTTGGGGTCTGAGCTCAGGAAAGGGCAACTATGTGAGAAGAGAGTGTAAACTGCCTTGCTCTGCTCCCTTCATGTCAGCCTGTTGTTGGGTGAGGGAAGAGAGAAGAGACCACGCTGTGTGCACTCTGATCTTTATCTTTGAAAACTTCACCTCCATAAAACAGAGTCTATCACTGCCCTTGAACTTGCAGTCTTGTAGTCATTTACTAGTTTTTGGAGGAGATAGTAGGGGCAGAAGTGGCGGGGTGGGGTGGGGTGGGGAATGAAGATTGGCAGTCTGTGCTCCTCCTGGAGACTGACATACAAGATTCAAAGACACCTTCAGCGTTTGGTGAACTCCATTTTTGAAATACTTTGGAATTATTGATTCCATGCTATAATTAAGTAGTATATATTTAAATATGTTATTAATAATTAAATGCTTTATTTTTATGTTTAATAGATAAAACACCCAGTATATCTTGGAGAGATTTTCCTCTTGAGAAATTTTCTTATAATGACAGCAAATGCTTATTTAAGTTATGAGTCTGGCATTGTTCAATCATTGTATATTCACTCATTCAGTCCTCACAATAACCTTATGAACTTAGTGTTTTTACTTGTTATTTCCCTTTTCACAGTTGGAGAGATACTAAATGACTTGCCCAGGGTCACTTAGCTAATAAATGGCAGAGCGAAGAAATGGACTCAAATGGTTTAGCTCCATAGATTGCTTTTAATCTTTATGCTATACTATACATCCTGCTAAATAATATTGATTTAGACCTTAGCTAGTATTCATAAAATAGCAGACATTATATGCTGCTGCTGCTGCTGCTAAGTCGCTTCAGTCGTGTCCGACTCTGTGCGACCCCACAGACGGCAGCCCATTGGGCTCTGTCATCCCTGGGATTCTCCAGGTAAGAACACTGGAGTGGGTTGCCATTTCCTTCTCCAATGCATGAAAGTGAAAAGTGAAAGTGAAGTCGCTCAGTCATGTCTGACTCAGCGACCCCATGGACGGCAGCCTACCAGGCTCCTCCATCCATGGGAGTTTCCAGGCAAGAGTACTGGAGTGGGATGCCATTGCCTTCTCCGGCAGACATTATATAGCTACCTTAAAAACTAAGTTTAGCTGACAAGTCAAAAAGAAGCAATTCTGAAAACAACTTTGGGAAGCTCTATTAAGGATTCTTTGCTTATGATTTTTTTTAGCTTTTTAATCTTTCATGTAAAATGCCCATGACTTTACAGTAATATTGTACTCTACTCCACTTTCCCTTGAGAGAATGGAATTTCTCTTAGTATATTTTTACTCTTTTCCAGAATAAACATCTTTACCATGAAGCAATAATTTATGATCCAACTTTGCTATAAATTATACAGGCTAAAGATAGACTATTATTTAATTAATGCAAACTGATATGATTTATTTTATAGTTTGATAGTTTTGTCTTCCAGCATCAATACATCAAAAAGTTGTACCTGAGCTTTTAATCCAGGGAAGTTGCAATTTTGATAAGTGATAGTGGATATGATGCTGTATGATTCAGATTTCTCCCCAATTACATTTGAGGTAGGTGAGTTCATCACATATATGAGGAATATTTGAGGAATTTCATTAAACTGAAAGTCTGTTTAATCATTTAATTCCTTTATGGGGGGTGGAAATTTCAAAGTCAGTATGTGAAAAATTTAAATATGTGAGTATGTTGTGAAATGACTGTGCTCGTGGCTACTTTATTGTGTTGATGGTAATGAGTCCATTCTGCTATGCAGAGATACAGTACTGTGGCCAAATGGTACCCAGAGGTTTATCCCCATCATTTGGAGACTGGCCAGGGTTAAAGGCACAGTCAGCTCTCGATGAAACACTCCTCATATGTCAGCTTTAATTATCTATCTTTGGTTATGTTAAATTATTGAAAGGGCATAGGACTTTGGCTTTTTCTTTCTCTTCTTTCTCTCTCTCCCTGTCTTTTCTCTGTTGCAGCATTTGCACAATAAGACATTTGGTCACATTCTCTTAAAGTGTTTTTAAAAAAAAAAAACAATGAGGCTTTCCCCAAACATCTGAAACTTACAAGAGTTATTTTTCCTAATACCCTCTTATGTTCAGTTAGTGTGGAATCAACCTCGTTTTGTGATAAATGCAGTGGTGTGTATGTACACACTTATGCTAGACGCATTGGAAGTCAGAAACTTCAATGGCAGGTGACCTTTTGACCCCCAACTTTCTGTCCTATGGCTGCTGCTGCTGCTGCTAAGTCGCTTCAGTCGTGTCCTACTCTGTGCGACCCCATAGACAGCAGCCCACCAGGCTTCCCCATCCCTGGGATTCTCAAGGCAAGAACACTGGAGTGGGTTGCCATTTCCTTCTCCAATGCGTGAAAGTGAAGAGTGAAAGTGAAGTCACTCAGTTGTGTCTGACTCTTAGTGACCCCATGGACTGCAGCCTACCAGGCTTCTGCGTCCATTGGATTTTCCAGGTAAGCGTACTGGAGTAAGGTACCGTTGCCTTGTCCAATCCTATGGCTGAGGTGATGGTATTTATCCAATGACACATTTATTATGAAAGTAATTGCATGGGCTATGAGAAGTCAAAAGTATTAGCAGTTAAGTTACACCAGATTTCTATGGTTTGGGGAGAAGAGAAAGAGGATCAATGTGTGCTAAAGATAAAGAAATCAGAGAGGACCATGTTTATAAATGGGCACAGTAATGTTTCAATAAATAGTTCTTTACCTGGATCTTTCTGCCAGAAGTTGTACATTGGGAAATACAAAGTTTGGGGATTTTGTTGGCATTTTAGTTTTGGAGAGTCTTTTAACTAACATCTCACTCCATAACACAGCTAATGGTGAATACTCAGCATAGGGCCCTTGAACCTAGAGATTCCTGGGAAGGACCTAGAAAGAACTGGTCTTGGTTGTTGGGAATGCTTGGCATTAAAGACAAGTTATGTCTGTTTTTCTGTTTTCCTAGCCCTAGCCCTAGGAAGAATTCGTCAGAGTCCCTCCATCATCATGACAGGGTCACCAATACAGAGAAATGGCTTCTGGGAAACAAGACAGCGTAGAAATTTGTATAACAGAATGGAAGTAGTCGTGAGTGCTGGTATTAGCTGTCACAGCTTGAAACAAAAGACTCTGATTCCACAGATGCAGGGGAACTGTGAACTGTTGTGTTCAGACACTCCTAATGGTCTTGTGGAGAGGCAGCCTTCACTGCTGCTCTTGCCCACCCCACTTTCCCAGGCTGAACAAGGGGAGGACTTCCAGGGAGGAGGTGACCTTGGGAGCGAGCCTGTTCCTTCCACTTTCCTGATTTTGGGTGGAAGAGCTCATGACCCTTTTGGAAGCTGAGAGAGACAGGACTCAAGAGGATCATTAATAAAGATTGGGCAGGTAGTGGTGGTAGCATCCAACAGTTCTCCTCTCCACCAAGTCTCCCTGTAAGCTGGGACTGATGCTCATCTCTTCTCTGGAATGTGCTAAATTGCCAGACCAGCAGAGCTCTTATGCTGTCCGAGGTCCTGAGTGTGGACAAAGGTGACACTGTCAAAGAGGGCCAGGATGTTGCTAGTGCTCCACCCAAAGAAGGCATTTGAACAGAGGGACTCTAGTAACAAAAGACTGAGGCAGGGGCTGGGTAAGTGGTGGGAGAAAGAGGTCAGTGTCCAAGCCACATCTCTAAAACCAGTATGATGAATGTATAGGAAGAAGAGCACTGTAGAGAACCAACATCTCCACACAGAGTCAGCATTTGGATGCCTGCCTTACAGAGAGAATCAATAGTTCAGTGTTAACGCAAGGAGTAGAGAAACCCAACCCAGTGGGGCCTGCAGCATCCCTATGATGCCATCTTTAAAGAGACAATGGCCTGTCCTATCCATCCTCCAGCCCAACCCTAGAAGGGAAGTATAGGGAGGAAGAGAAAGAGAGAAGTGGGTAGACTAGACCTATCCCCTGCTGCAGCAACTACCACCACTGTTTTCGCTTGCTTTGGGGGTGTGGAATGGAAAGAAGAGCTTGAGATTGAAGTTTTAAATGAATAGGAATGAGTTTTTTAAGGACTTGAAAAAGTGAAAGTCGCTCAGTGATGTCCGACTCTTTGCAACCCCATGGAGAATTCAATGGAATTCTCCAGGCCAGAATACTGGAGTAAGTAGCCTTTCCCTTCCCCAGGGTATCTTCCCAACCCAGAGATTGAACCCAGGTCTCCCTCATTGCAGGCAGATTTTTTTTACCAGTTGAGCCACAAGGGAAGCCCAAGAATTCTGGAGTGGGGAGCCTATCCCTTCTCCAGGGGATCTTCCTGACCCAGGAATCCAACCGGGGTCTCCTGCATTGCAGGTGGATTCTTTGCCAACTGAGCTATATTGTGAAATCTGAGTGAGGTCAGTTAGTAGTAGTAATTGGAGTACCCAGGGGCAAGGGGATATGAGATGGCATAGTTGAGAGGGAGCTGTTGTGGGAAAAATAGAGCTCACTGGACTTCCTTGGCCATACAGTGCTGAAGATTCTGTTCTTCCAATGCAGGGGGCATGGATGAATGATCCCTGGTCTGGGAACTAAGATCCTATGTGTTATGTGGTGCAACAAAAACCAAACCAAACCAAACCAAACCAAACAAACTCACTTGTTTGTACTCCATCAACTTAAGACTGCTTAATTATCCAATTACATTATTGTAGAATTGGAGAGCTTGAGATCATTCTCTAATTCTACCCCTTCATTTATTAAGCGTGGCTGTCCACGATCTCTCTCATTCTTCCAGGGAGCCACTAGAGGTATTGTTTATGGCACCATGGATAGGTAATGGAGGGTTATGGAGGTTTCTTTTACAATTTCATGGTGTAGAATAATAACAAGCCCCCAAATTGTCAAGATCTTACATTATTTTTTAAATTTTTATAGCAGTTGGAAAAACATGGCTGTGGTTATCATTTCAACCTTACAGATAAGGAAGCCAAAGCTCTGAGAGGTAGAGAAACATGTTCCAGGTCTCTCAGATATTAAGTATGTCTGTGTTTGGTTGGGTAGAGGTGGGGGAGGGCAGAATTTTTTCCTCCCTATTTTCTTTATTCCTCTAACTTGCAACCACCAGTAACCCAGGTTTCCAAAAAAACAATGATTCAAGATATGTTAATCTGGTTGCATGGGGCCAGAGTTAAAGCAAAGTTAAGGTGGTTCAGGAGAAGGAAATGGCAGCCCACTCCAGTGTTCTTGCCCGGAGAATCCCAGGGCCTGGGGAGCCTGGTGGGCTGCCGTCTCTGGGGTCGCACAGAGTTGGACATGACTGAAGTGACTTAGCAGCANAAGGTGGTTCAGGAGAAGGAAATGGCAGCCCACTCCAGTGTTCTTGCCCGGAGAATCCCAGGGCCTGGGGAGCCTGGTGGGCTGCCGTCTCTGGGGTCGCACAGAGTTGGACATGACTGAAGTGACTTAGCAGCAGCAGCAAGGTGGTTCAACTTTGCACTGTTCTGTGATTAAAGCAACCATCATCAACTGAGCTAGGGACTCATATTTAAGTTGAAAGTCAGAAGGATCTAACACACAACGATAGATTTGAGGGGAGTGCTTTGGCATACTTTGGCTGTTTGGGTTTTCTTACTCTTCAAAAGCTACATTTTAGAAACCCTAAATATTAGTTTTCTATTGTTGCTTTAGCAAATTATCACACTGTCTTTAAACAGTATATATTTGTTATCTTATAGTTCTAGAAGTCTGCAGCTCGAAATGTGTCTCACTGTGCTAAAATTAAGGTATTGGCAGGGCTGTGTTCCTTTTGGGGTGTCCCTGGTAGCTCAGTGGTAAAGAATCTGCCTGCAGTGCAGGAGACCTGGGTTCCATCCCTGGTTCAGAGAGACCCCCTGGAGAAGGGAATGGCAGTCCACTCCAGTATTCTTGCCTGGAGAATTCCATGGACAGAGGAGTCTGGTGGGCTAGGGGAAAATCCATTTTCTTGCCCCTTTCAGCTTCTAGAGTCTGCTACATTCTTTGGATCCTGGCCCCTTTTGTTTTCAGAGACGGCAACAGCCAGTGAAGTCTTTCTCACATCATACTACCTTACCCTGCCCCGTGCTAACTCTTCTCTCTCTTCCATCTTTAACTATCCTTGTGCTTGCATTGGGCTCACCTGCATAATCCAAGATGATCTTCCTATTTTAAAGTCAGTTGATTAGTAATCTTAATTCCATCTGTAATCTTCTTTGTCATGGAACCTAATATGGAACCAAATGGAACCTAATATGGAACCTGTCATGGAACCAAACCATGAAACCAAATTCTGAGGAATAGGACATAAAAATCTTTGGGGACCATTATTCTATCATATCCTAGTTTCAGAACTAGGTCATTGTTGTTGTGATGATTTTTTCCCATTCTAAATGAACTTTATTAAGATTCTTTAAATATAAATATAATTTGTTATGATATGAACAGTCTATTGGATTAAGATTTAGGATTTTAATAGTAGTTTTAATAAAATAGTTTATGGATCTTAGGAGCATTTAATTTCTAACTAAATCTGCATTCTTACTTTAATATGATACACTTTTTATACTTTAAAATATAGAGCTTTAGTAGACAATTAACTAAAAGAATCCTTACAGTTTACCTCATAATAGTTGAATCTACCTCTTAACAGGTCTGAAAACGGACTTAGAGGGATTATTGACTTCCTCAAATCATAAAGCAAATTGATTGAGAACTAGTACCAATGACTTCCAACTTCTTATGACCTGAAATTCATAAGATTTAAAAAGAAGGGGATCCAGATTTATGGATTTTATTCTTAATATATTCTTCAGAAGAACTGAAGAATGACTTTTAGGTTCTCACAGCATCCTCGTGCCCTTGACCTGACTCTGAGTAGAATGTATTTCTGAAAACTCTCCGGGAAAATTGATTCAACTGATCTGTCTTTGGGNGAAATTCATAAGATTTAAAAAGAAGGGGATCCAGATTTATGGATTTTATTCTTAATATATTCTTCAGAAGAACTGAAGAATGACTTTTAGGTTCTCACAGCATCCTCGTGCCCTTGACCTGACTCTGAGTAGAATGTATTTCTGAAAACTCTCCGGGAAAATTGATTCAACTGATCTGTCTTTGGGGCAGATGTCCTCTATTATCTTCACTGTTAAAAGTTTAAAACTTTATAAATTATAATGAGGAAGAAGAGGTGATGTTCCAGACTGAGGAAGATTTTTTTTTGTGGTTAAAAATGTAGGTTTTTTTTTTTTTTCTTTAAGAAGTTTATTGATGCGTCCTCCTGGCTAGTGTGTAAAATCAGTTATTTAATTTATCTCCTTTTAACTTAACTGAATAAGTTTCAATAGAGGAATTATATTGTAGAAGCTACTCATAATAGCCATACACAAAACACATCCTTACCTGGGACAGAGAAAGGGAGTTTCCAGCCTGTATGGCAATGCAAACTGTTAAAATAAGAATAAACCCAGTTTCCTCAGTGGTGCATATATTAAAGAGTAATTTCCAGGCAAGCTCACATCATAGAGAACCAATTGCTGTCTGGTTTCATGGACAGTAATACCAGCTTATGGAATGTTTTCCATAGTATAAAGTCTATTAAAAGCCATAAGAGAAAAATAGCATTCACCACTGACCTTAGGATTAACTGAGAATGGGGTGGCATTAAATAAAATGCAAAAAGTTGGAATCATAATTTAAAAAATCCTGGATCTAGATATTGGATATTCACTTGAACAAAATAAAAACTTTGCACTGGATATTTTTGTTGTTCTGAACTCCTTCAAGAAGTCTGGAGAAAACCAAACAGTGATTTAAGTCCTTTAACAACCATGTGTAATATGTCATTATCTTTTAAAAATCTGCTTTCTTATGAGGAACGAAACATTGTTCTGAGGCTTCTTATGGACATAAAAGCTCAGCTTTGTGTTTATCTGATTATGTCTTAAATCCTTCTGAACTCTTATTCATGGTTTCAGTTTTGATTTTTAGATTTTACAGTTGAAAATGACTTGAGGATTTTAAAGGACAAGTCGATGACTAAGGCAGATTATTTGTCTTATTCCTATAAGGATCTTGGTGCTATGAGACTCAAGGGACTGTCTTTGTAGTTTTCTTGAAATACTTTTCTTTTGTCATTTGGATGTTTTCCTTCATTCTGTTTCATCTTCTAGAAAGTGTCATTGGTAGTACAAACAAAAGCATTGTTTGCTTTAATGGCTGGTTTGATCTACATCAGAATTTTAAATTTCACTATTAAAAGTCTTTATTGAAAGAGGAATTTAAGTGAGAATATTTATACATGAATCTTTGAGCCTTTGTAATGAGGGAGTTCATGCTCCATATTTATAAATACTTGCATTTATAAATCTGATATAAGAATCTGATGGTCTGTCTTAAGGGAGCCTTTGCCGGGTGTCAGGTGCGATAAAAGCACTAGAATAAGAACCCCTGTGGACGAGGGGATACTGGCCTCCACTCAGCAAGGAGCTCCTTTTCTTACAAGGGAGCCAGTTCCATTTTCAGATTGCTTCTATTGTTTAAAGCTAAATTGCTCTAGCAAACATGTGTTGACTGGAACAATATTAGAAGCTATCTCCGTTCTGTAACATTCTGTAACTAGGCTGGTTCTTCTCAATCAAGTAACTCTGATCCATAAAGAAGTTCAGGGATCCAGTTTCCTTTTGTCTCCCTTTTGGTCATTCTCTAGGATGGTTTTCTCCCTTTGATTAAACTGGTCCCCCATCATTTCCCTCTTCTGTACCATACGAAGAGGGAAAAAGAAAGGAGGGAAACAACTTTATTTTAAGGAAGTTATCAGTAAGTTGCACATATCACTTCTACTTTTATTCCATTGGTGTATTGGAGATATGGCTACAACCAGCTGGGAAATATAGTCTCTACCTAGGTAGTTATGTGCTCAGCTTAAAGTTTAGGAGATTCTTATTAGTAAAATGAAGAAAAAGAGATTGTTAGTTTTGTTAAAATAATTAGTCATGAAATATATTATTAAAAGAAGGAATCAAAGTGTTTTGTAATATGAGGGAATTAAACATTACTCTGATCTATTTTGGAGTTCCTATTGTTTGATCTGGTTAAGGCAACTGATAAGAACGTGGTCATGTACTACTAGGTCTTATTCCAATACCTGTAATGAACCAGTTAACTTCACAATTATTTTTCATACATATGAACTGCACTTTGCATCCTGACTCAAAATTCATACCACATGTGATATACAGAGAAACCCCAAACAAGAACAATTAAGGATGTCCTGAGTAAAAACTGTTGGTGGGAAAGAATCTGATGGTCTGTCTTAAGGGAGCCTTTGCCGGGTGTCAGGTGCCATAAAAGCACTAGAATAAGAACCCCTGTGGATGAGGGGATACTGGCCTCCACTCAGCAAGGAGCTCCTTCTCTTACAAGGGAGCCAGTTCCATTTTCAGTTGCTTCTGTTGTTTGAAAAACTTATGGTGAGCCCAAATAAAATTCTTCCATGATGCATTTCTTAGTCAGTCCAATTTCTGTCTCAGGAATTGGAAAGAGTAAGTTTAAGTTCTCATGTGACAATTTTTGACAAGTATACTTGAAGGGAGTTATATGGAAGTCTCCTCCCACACTCCACTGCGGTAATGACCCCTGATGTTTGAGTGCTCACCAGTTTCCAGACACAGTCCTAAGCAACTTGGTATGTTTTAACTCATGAAATTCTCACTAGGTTTATGAAATGGGTGATGTCTACCCTATTTCATGGATGAGGAGATTGAGGGACAGATGGGTTAAATCAAGTGCTCATATTCACACAGCAAATAAGTGGCATGTTCTGATTTGGCAGTGTTTAATTTAAAATGCCCCTTGACTTCAACATTGGTTACTATACTAGGGGCACTGTGGTCCACTATAGTGGAGTGTTTTAGCTCCATTTTTCTGGAGATTATATTTCTGTGACTATAATCATCACAGGAATTTTCCTTCTGGAGATAAAAAAAAAAACAACTCAACATGTTCCATTGACAGCAGTTTAGCAAATTGTCCTTGTATTCCACATGCTGTGCTTCTGAATTTGGGAGGATATGATGGATTGATTGAAGGCAGGCTTGCTGTGGCAGCTGCATTAAATTTTAAATGATATATAAAGCCATTGTACTTTTCTTAAATAGGGTGCTTTTAGTTGATTTAGTCAGTAGTTATTAAGATAAATCTTATTTCTACCAGAAAAGTTCTGTAAACCAACCAGCAGAGTTTGTAATTGTTACCATTTTTGCTCCTTCTTGTCAAGACAGTTGTACAGTTTTTTGCTAGAGGGTCAAGTGTGTGCAAAGATGGATTTCAACTTCCTGAATTTAATGTAGCTCCACTTAGTTTACCAAATAATTTTTACATCCTTACTCTGTTATGGCATAATGCTATGTGCTCGGCCTCTGCTCTAAAAATCTCATATTAATGAACTTTTTTCTTGCTTCAAGTTGATTGCGTTTTAGGAAAAGCTTCCATAGCCTCCACCTTGGCACTTAGCCTGAAGGGACACCTAAAACTTGGTAAAGGCATCTGTTAGAAATAGGTTCCTCATTAATTTAGCTAAATCTTTCACATTTCATTTTCACCTGACAATTCAATGAAATCTTTGCTTTTATTAAACAAAGATCGCTTACAGCTAATTACGTCTGACTTTTTTTTCTCCTGGAATTAGTCTCGTTTTGGGAAATTCTGTGAATATAAACAAAATGTGAATAAAAACTTGACTAAAAGTATTTAAAAAATCGTGTCTGACTCAGACTCGGGTTTTATGTGTGTTTAAGTTTCTGTTTTCCTTGTTAGATTGTAAATTCGTTAAAAGCAAGAACTCATTCAAACTGTTCAGTTTGTGGTCTCTAAAAGAGAGGGTGTAATGCTCTGTTAAAATGCAGGCCTTAAATAAATAATGACCACTCTTACAATAAATCCTTAAAATTTAGAAAAGAAGTTAACCATGAAATTGGCAGCTATTAATTTGTTGTAATAGTATGGGTAAGGGGCAGTGCTGTCTATTTCTTTTTGCAGGCTTACCAAGGCTGCTGAGACTCCGAGGAGTTTCCTCCTGGTCGTCTTTCTTAGGTGTTGTCACCTACCATGTTCTTATGAGTGAGACGCAAGTCATTGGGTGGAAGAGGATATAAAGGATATAACATTTTCTACCTCTCTTAGTACTCCTTAGATTTAAATACTCCTTATATTTAAATCTGTTATTATAATTTTTGGTATCATGTTGTTATGTTTGTTTTTTAAATTGAGATATAATTGACATATAACACTATTCTTGTTTCAGGCTTCCTAGATGGCGCTATTGGTAAAAAATCTGCTTGCCAATGCAGGAGATGCAGGAGATGCGGGTTCCATCCCTGGGTCTCCAGGGAAGATGCCCTGGAGAAGGAAATGGCAACCCACTCCATTATTTTTGCCTGGAAAATTCCACGGACAGAAAACCTTGGTGGGCTATAGTCCATGGGGCCGCAAAGAGTTGGATACGACTGAAGAGACTGAGTACGTGCTCATTCTTGTTTCAGGTGTATGACATTCAGTATGTGTGTATATTGTGAAATAATCACAAGAAGTTTAGTTAACATCACCACATATAGTTACATTGTAAGAACTTTAAAGATTTATTCTCTTCAGTTCAGTTCAGTTGCTCAGTCGTGTCCGACTCTTTGCGACCCCATGAACTGCAGCACGCTAGGCCTCCCTGTCCATCACGATCTGCCAGAGTTCACTCAGACTCATGTCCATGGAGTCAGTGATGTCATCCAGCCATCTCATCCTCTGTCGTCCCCTTCTCCTCCTGCCCCCAGTCCCTCCCAGCATCAGGGTCTTTTCCAATGAGTCAACTCTTTGCATGAGGTGTCCAAAGTATTGGAGTTTATTCTCTTAACAACTTTCAAATATACAGTGTTGTTAACTATAGTTACCGTTACATCCCCTGGCTTATTTATTTTATAACTTAAAGTTTGTGCCTTTGACTACCTTCATCCATTCCCCTCATTTCACATCTTCATCTTACCCCCACCCCCTATCCGTGGCAACCACCAGTCTAACCTGTTTTCTGTATCTGTGAGTTCAGGTTTTCTGTTTGTTTTATTCCACATATACATGTGCATACTCAGTCACTCAGTTGTGTTGGAGATTTTTTCTACCCTATGGACTGTAGTCCACCAGGCTCCTCTGTCCGTTGGATTCTCCAGGCAAGAATACTGGTTGTCATGCCCTCCTTTAAGGGATCTTCCTGGAGAAGATTGAATCCAGGGTCTGCCGCATGGCAGGTGGATTCTATACTGCCTGAGCCACCAGGGAAACTCAAGAATTTTGGAGTGGGTAGCCTATTCCTTCTCCAGGGGACTTTCCCAACCCAGGGATCAAAGCCTGGTGTCCTTTGTCTTTTGCATTGGCAGGTGGATTCTTTACCACTGAACCACCCGAGAAGCCCACATATAAATGAAATCATATGGTATTTGTCTTTCTCCAACTTATTTCACTTAGCATAATACCCTCTAGGTCCATTAATGTTGTCATAAATGGCAGGAATGCCTTTTTTATGGCCAGATAGTATTTTGTGGTGTATATACCACAAATTCTCTATCTATTCCATCGATGGGCACTTAGGTTGTTTCTGTATCTTAGCTACTGTAAATAATGCTGCAATGAACATGGGAGCATAGATATCTTTTTGAGATAATATTTTTGTTTCCTTCAGATAAAAATACCCAGATGTGGAATTGTTGGATCTGCAGCTTCTTTTATTAAGCACTCTGAAAGAATTGGAAGTTTGCCTGGAATTCTTGTGCAGACCAATCATGGATTTAATCTGAATTAAAGATAATGTATTGCTGCTGAATGACACTGGGTCCAATCCAAGCCGCCACCCCCAGTAAACTTAATTGAGTAGTCCTGTGTTCTTGGATGATGCTGTAAACCTTTTCTGTAGAACATAAAGGAAGTATTCTGCTATGTGTTATATTCTGCAAGATTATATCAGCTATAACCTTGATTTCAACAAGAAGGAACTAAATTAGAAAATATGCTGGGAAATACATCACCCTTTGTTTATTTTTTGTTAGTCTCATCTCACCAACTCTGAGAGAGAGACACCACATATTAGACTTTACTTGTGTTCCTACTAAGTGTTAGTAGGAGCATATAACTTGATTTTTTTCTCTCCCAAGATTGAGTCAAGATGACTTCTTTTCTTACATAGTCCCGGAAGAAGACTTTATCTGAATTAATGCAGTCTGCTGTTGGTAGGTTTACTTTCCTTAGTAGGAACTTAAATCTTTGGGTGACAGCTTGGGCAGAGAAGGAAATGCAAACTTGAGAATTTGACCTGGGATCCTGGTATCTCATCTTTGCTGCTTACTAACTGTGTGATCATGAGCAAGTTTTAAAACTTTCCTAAGCCTCAGCTTCTTTGTTGATAAAATGGGATTTATCGGCTGTTCTGCAAATTTGCTGTAAGGAACGGTGGTGAGGAAAGTAATAAGTATATCTATGGATATATTTGAGATATATTTCAAGCTATACCTGAAAAAGAGAAGATTTGGCAATCCATTTAACTAGCAGCTCCTCTATTAAAAATTCTGCCTATTGGTCAGTGGTGGAAAGTCTATAACTACAAAAAGTTTAAATACATGGTTTATATGCATTCCTGGTAGCTGTGGTCAGTATTTCTTTCTGAGTGGTTTTTCACCTAGCCTTCCAAAAGCAGTGTACTAGTGTTATAAGAAGCAGTCCTACTGGCTGCCACCATCTCTTCAGCAAACTGTGTATGACATTCATTCAGTCACATTATCTCCTTCTGTTATCTGAGGATACCTTGCTCACAGTTGCTTAGGTTAATGTGTGTGGATGTGGACCATGTCTGGCATCTGAGCTCTGTCATCTATGTACAGCCTTATTCTGTGAGCTACAACTAAAATAAAAAGTGTTAAATCTTTAGGTAATTATATATAAAGAAATGTCTTAGTTATTATAGATATTGACTTTTTCATTCAAATGAAAAATTGAGTTGATACATAATACTACATATGCCAGAGCCGGGAAGGAGGTGGACATGGTATCTCATTATTCAGTGTTTTTATACTATTAAATCTTTAGATATATGTTGAATGTCTCTGTTGGCGCCAAGGCCATTGAAATTTGACTCTGCTAACAGCCTTTTTGGCAATACTGATCCAATTTTTTTCATGCCATGATACACTTGGCAAACTTATTTTTAATGATTGATTCATTCATCTGCTCATTGATGCTTCTGTTATTTGTGACAAGATTATATTTTGTAGTACAGAAATTCAGAAGTGATACAGACATACTTTATACCCAATGTACTAAAATTATAATCCCAAATAGAAAGTAGTTGTTATAAGAGGGTTTAGATCTGAGCTAGATGCTTGAAAATGCTTATTGGATAAATGAATGCATCCATGTTTGTATATGTGTTTGCTGAATACTGCCATACCTCTGGCTTTGTCCTTCCCTGTGTTCCTGGTCTCATGAACAGCACTACGGTCACCCTGGTTGTCATTGCTAGTGACCTGGATGTCATCTTTGCTCCCTCCTTCTCTCTCCCATCATATCTGATCTATTGTCACGTTCTCTTGATTCTGTCTCCTAGATAGTTCTCACTGCTATTCTATTAATAGTTCTGACTACTTCTACGCTTAGCTTCTATTACCCAAGGCATCTTCCTCACTGACTTTCTGCCTCCCACCACTTCTTTTTCCTAATCTATTATCCAGAATAGTAGCTAGAGTCATATTTCTAAAAAGAAAATCTAATTGTATCATTTCTCTCCTTAAAACTTTGATGACTTCTCAGTGGCCCACTAGTAAAGTACAAACCCTTTCATTTAACTCAGGAAGTTCTGGTACAACATAGATCTTCCCTTATCTCTCCAGTTCCATCTCCTACCATTTCCTATGCTCATATTCCGTTCTGTGGTATGCTGTTCTGTGCTTAGTCTCTCAGTCGTGTCTGACTTTTTGCAACCCCACGGACTGTAGCCTGCCAGGCTCCTCTGTCCATGGGGATTCTTCAGGCAAGACTACTGGAGTGAGTTGTGTTGCCTTCCTCATTCTGTTCTATGAGATTACACTATATACACAGCATAGGGTCCTCCTGATAGCTGATGAATATATATTAGCTATTCTTATCTCTCACATGGCTTCTCTGGAGGTGGCATAATTGCAAAAAAAAGTTTTTAGGAGCATTAAACAAGGAGGTGAGAAGGGAGAGAAACTCATATTTGACAAGAGGATATAATAAATATGGGTAGGTGCTGACAATTAAGTGGATACTGAATGCCATGATAGAGATTAAGAAATTATTAAATCCAGTAAATGCTTGAAAAACCTTTTTGAGGGGTGATTTTTGAAAAATAACTCAGGGTAGCATATGAAAAAGGACTCTGTTGGATCTTAAGTTTGTTGTTTCCTGAGATTATGATCTAGTTTAGAAAAGTCACCAGATAGTCACTCTTTAAGGTTTATATTGTTTTCCAAAGTTCCCCAAATGGTCATGGCACTGTTATTAAGTGTTTAGTTGGCTACAGAATTTCCTTAAATTGTGAGTTTTAGTCAATGGAATATGATGACTCACAGGGAATGTAACTGTTTTCTGTTTTAGCTTACTGACCTTTGTGTGGTCAAAAGTCTACATTTCTACTACTCTGAGATTAAAAAGTGTGTATAAAGCTAACATTTTGCATCTAGTATGATAAATATTGTTAATAATTTGAGTTTGAATCATTTAGATCATGCTTTAGGGGTGAAATAATGAAAATTTTTCTGCTACTGTTTTTCTGTGGTATTGTTATAATTGTTTGAAGATTTGTTTTCATTCAGTTCAGTTCAGTTGATCAGTCATGTCCGACTCTGTGATCCCATGGACCACAACACGCCAGGCCCCACAGCTGTTCATCCCCAGCTCCTGGAGCTTATTCAAACTCGTGTCCATTGAGTTGGTGATGCCATCCAACCATCTCATCCTCTGTTGTCCCCTTCTTCTCCCACCTTCAATATTTCCCAGCAGCAGGGTCTTTTCAAATGAGTCAGTTCTTCGCATCAGGTGGCCAAAGTATTGGAGTTTCAGTGTCAGCATCAGTCCTTCCAATGAATATTCAGGACTGATTTCCTTTAGGATGGACTTGTTGGATCTCCTTGCTGTCCAAGGGTCTCTCAAGAGTCTTCTCCAACATCACAGTTGAAAAGCATCAGTTCTTCGGCACTCAACTTTCTTTATAGTCCAACTCTCACACCCATACGTGACTACTGGAAAAACCATAGCTTTGACTAGATGGACCTTTGTTGCAAAGTAAAGTCTCTCCTTTTTAATATGCTGTCTAGGTTGGTCATATTTTTCTTCCAAGGAGCAAGTGTCTTAATTTCATGGCTGCTGTCATCATCTGCAGTGGTTTGGAGCCCCTCAAAATAAAGTCTTTCACTGTTTCCATTGTTTCCCCATCTATTTACCATGAAGTGATGGGACTGGATGCCATGATCTTAGTTTTCTGAATGTTGAGTTTTAAGCCAACTTTTTCACTCTTCTGTTTCACTTTCATCAAGAGGCTCTTTAGTTCTTTTTTGCTTTCTGCCATAAGGGTGGTGTCATCTGCATATCTGAGGTTATTGATATTTCTCCCACCAATCTTGATTCCAGCTTGTGCTTCATCCAGTCCAGCATTTCTCATGATTTACTCTGCATAAAATTTAAATAAGCAGGGTGACAATATACAGCCTTGATGTAGTTTTTTCCCATTGTGGAACCAGTCTGTTGTTGCATGTCCAGTTCTAATTGTTGCTTCTTGACCTGCATACAAACTTCTCAGGAGGCAGGTCAAGTGGTCTGGTATTCCCATCTCGAAGAATTTTCCACAGTTTATTGTGATCCACAGTCAAAGGCTTTGGCATAGTCAATAAAGCATAAATAGATGTTTTTCNAAAAAAAAAAAAAAGTAATTCTTATGTTTTGCATTTTCTATCCTGTAGTATAATGAGGTTTTGCATTATTAAAGTCATTAAAATACATCTTTTATTTTGCCTTTAGAATTTAACTCAGGAAATTGATTTTTTTCATTTCTAGTTAGGTATTTTGGACTTTCGAATTTTCAAAAAACACATAGATTTTAGCTGTCCAATTTTAAACAGTGTTATTAGTTTAACCAAATGTTTTTGTTTGCTGCATGATTAATAATGCTTTGCTTTTAACTTTCTTGTTAAGACTGAATTACTGTGCTTGTACCATGAAACTGGGAGGCAGTTATGATTTGACCTGCATACTCTTCTGCTTGTTTCTTTAGCTTGGCTGGCCTTTGCCTCTTCTGGTGCAGGCATCCATCATCCAGTGCTCTTTCCATGCTATAGGACACAATTTTTCCCCCATGAATGACAGTAACTACCCTTTATGACCTAGCCCTCGTTAATAATTAGGCAGGTACCACATATGAGATCTTCATATGATCATTCACATGAATGATCTTCATTCATTCATTCATTTATAAATATAAATGTATAAAATCTGACAGTCACAAAAAACATGAAACTAGAACTGTTAAAATATGAATATGAAAAACATTGTAAGCTCTACTGGTTAAAAATAATTTCTTAAGAATTATTGAAATGACTTAGCTTGATTATTTTATTTTTTAATATCTTTTTGTCTTTTCTGCTTTAATAGAATCTTTCTTTAAAAGGAAACCTGATAGTAATACCAATTTAGAACATTCAAGAATAAAGAAGATACTTTGATAAATAACAGAAACACAGACCCAGAGCTATTATTTAAAAAGATAAGGGCTTATTTACTAATTAATCAATTTAATTAAACATGCTGATGTTGGATTATATCAATAAATGGACTAAATTTTTTTCAGAGTTTTTTCCTTAGTCTACATCTTATATTTTAAAACCAAGCTCTATGAAAGAATCTAATGTGATTCTAATAAGTGGTGTAAAATGGTATCAATTACAATGATATAATATTTGTGTTTAAACATTTTTATCATTATTTCAGTATACAACTTCAGATAATATCTTGAAATCTCTCAAGTTATAATCATACAATTGAAATATCCATGATTTAAAAGCCTTCTGAACTCTATATTAAAATCATAGAATTTGTAGGAAACCAACAAAATGGGTATGATGTTGAATGATATTTTCTTTTTGTTGTGGTAAAATATATGTGCTAAGCTGCTTCAGTCCTGTCCAGCTCCTTGAGACCTTGTGGATTGTAGCTCGCCAGGCTCCTCAGTCCATGAGATTCTCCAGACAAGAATACCGGAACGGGTTACCATTCCTTCCTCCAGGGATCTTCCCAACCCAGGGATGGAACCTGTGTCTCGTATGTCTCCTTCACTGGCAAGTGGGTTCTTTACCACTAGTGCCACCAGGGAAGCCCCCTCAAAACATAGATTCACGATTTTAACTGTTTTTAAATATACAGTTTATTGGCATTAGGTACATTCATGTTATTGTGCAATCATTACCACTGTCCATCATCAGAACTTTTTCATCATTCCAAATTAAAAGTTGTTCCCCATTAAACAGTCACTCTCCATTCTCTTCTCCTTCCCACTTGTGTCAACCACCATTCTACTTTCTGTTTTTGTGAATTTGTGAAGGCTATTTTCAATAGTGCTAAAAATTGATAGTAATGAGCAGCACAAGAAGGTGGGAAAAATCAGAAATTGGAATCAAACCTTTTCTGTCATTCTCTACCTAGTAATTTAGACCCAATTGTCTGACTTCTGTAAGCATCAGTCTCCTTACCTCTAAAATGAAACTAAGCCTTTACTGTGCTTTAGGGAGGATAAGATGAGATGATGTATGTAAAGTATCTGGCTTCAGACTATTATTGTATATATGGAATGTTCTGAAAATATTAACTTATTTTTTTCAGCTAGACAGTTTTTAAATGACTTCTGCAGGAGCTAGTAAAAAATAGCTTAATATTAGGGCATTGTAAATTCAAATCTACCTATTACCCACATGGTTTACATGACTTTTTTTTTAACCTGGGAAAATGGAAATTGTAAGTTATTGCATTTTACAAACTAAAGATTTAAACAGTTGTTTTATATATCTACAGAAATAAAAATTTTAGCTTCTGCTGGTAGAAAACTAAATAGTGCTTAAGCTCATGAATTGTATTTTATTAAAAAAAAATCATTATCTATTTCTCCTATTCAAATTATACTGTTGGTAAACAATCTGTGTTCATTTTCCCAACTGACTGATTGTCACTTTCATCTTAGAACACGTAGAGGAAATAAAAAGAGGTTTAATTTAAGTTTGCCAAAATTTTGTTAACTCTGGTAAGGATTTATAAAGCAAGTATGTATTATAGGAATCATAGTGTATTAAAAACAGCCACCCAAATAATCAAGGTGTGCAAATTTAGCCAAAATTTTAAGTTACATATTCAACTATTTTTCATATACCTCTTGACAAGTATTTACTGTCAAATTTACAACAAATTTCTTGTTTTAAAATATTAAAGACTAGTTTCTATGAGGGATAAAGAGTCTAAATTATGTCCTCTTCCCTCCAAAGAGTTTACAGTCAGTCCCCCTGGAAAGGGTTCCATGTGTGCATTAAGGTTGTAGTTTAGTAAATTCAGGGGTGTGGGTTCTGAGAGAAAGATGACAGTTAAGGCTGCAGCCATGCTGTGGCTTCATCTCAGGATGAAGATGAGATCCTCATTTAAATGAGGCCCTGGGACTCAGACAAAAGACAGGAGAGTTAGCTACATGAAGGGTTTTATGCACACTAATGAAAAAAGCAGAATAGTGACACAATTTGTAAACCTTGTTCCCCTAAATAATAAGTATATTTTAAATGTTCAACAAAAGGTTCAAGTTTAATAATAATTTTCAGATGTTATTTCTCTCTGTGGTCTCCACTTGCTTAGCTATTTTCTTTTATTAAAGATACAAGAACCTGTGTTTGAAGGGCATCAGAAATATATTAAGATTGCACCGCAAGCTCAGTCCACTTCAGGCCACTTATCTTCTCCACTTCTTCCATACAGATGGGCGCCAAAAATCCAATTGGGCTGCATTAAGGATGGGAGTCAAAGGATGGGGTATGTAGAGCTAGGATTGAATGGGGCAAATGGAAAGGCTTCTAGCAATGACAAGGGGATGAACCAGTGATGCACCTAAATGAGTGGAGCATTTCAATACACACATTTAGAGAATAACATTGTTAGCTAAAACTAGATTTCTGGAAAAAATTTTGGTACTTTCTTCCCAAAGCTGTGTTGGTCCTTAATGATCATGTTGCAGGAAGGAGGACCCTTTCCAGGGCCTGAAACTGGGCTCTTGTCTAACACTCAGAAATGAACTGTCTGAGGAGACACACGTGCTGACAAAGCAAGAGATTTTATAGGGAAAGAGCACCCGGGTGGAGAGCAGCAGGATAGGGTAACCCAGGAGGACAGCTCTGCCACATGGCTCGCAGTCTCAGGTTTTATGGTGATGGGATTAGTTTCCGGGTTGTCTTTAGCCAATCATTCTAACTCAAGAGTCCTTCCTGGTGGTGCACGCCTTGTTCAGCCAAGATGAATGCCAGAGAGGATTCCGGGAGGTGGTCACACATGTGGTGTCTCATTTTGACCTTTCCTGAAATCTTCCGGTTGGTGGAGGCTTATTAGTTTCGTGTTCCTTATAGGATCTCCTGTCCTAAAACAACTCATGCAAATGGTTACTATGGTGCCTGGCTAGGGTCTGCGGTTTCTATCAGTGTGCTTCCCCTAACAATCATAGGAATCATTTGGTTCATAATGAATGTGGAAGGAAACTTTCATTCTAATTAAAATACTGTGCAATTTAGCATCATCAGGGAAGGAAAACAGAAGCAGTATTTCTGTTTGAAATTGAGGGCAGCTTCTTCAAATTATATTTTTCAAAGAACAAAAAGTCATTCATAAATGGAATTTAGCTATGCATGTAATAATTCTTGTATCCCCAAATTTGTATGTGATGCTTAAGAGTTTCTTTCCTCAGTGGCTGAAATTGGCCCGTTAACTAAAGATGAAAATACCTAGCATTTAAACTGCTTAAAGGACCAACGTATTTCTGAAGAAGCCCACCCCAGGGGCTGTGGATTTGTTTGAGTTATATTGATTCTCTTGATGTTGGCAAATCATTTTTCAGGGTTTGAGTTACCCTTTGGCTTTCTCAAGAGGTCAAATTTGATAAGCTGGCTTTTGCTGTTCTCACTTAGAAAGGAGAGCCCGTGTGATTCTACATTTGAAAAGTTTTTAGATTCTCCAAAGAAAAGTACTTAACTAACTGCTGCTAAGTCACTTCAGTCTGTCCGATTCTGGGCAACCCCATAGACGGCAGCCCACCAAGCGCCCCTATCCCTGGGATTCTCCAAGCAAGAACACTGGAGTGGGCTGCCATTTCCTTCTCCAATGTATGAAAGTGAA
Organism: Neotragus pygmaeus; assembly: GCA_006410875.1. Lineage (NCBI taxonomy): Eukaryota > Metazoa > Chordata > Mammalia > Artiodactyla > Bovidae > Neotragus > Neotragus pygmaeus. The sequence goes on along the minus strand of SJYV01021059.1, from coordinate 550,615 downwards.
AAGTGAAAGTGAAGTCACTCAGTCGTGTCCGACTCCTAGTGACCCCATGGACTGCAGCTTACCAGGCTCCTCCGTCCATGGGATTTTCCAGGCAAGAGTACCGGAGTGGGGTGCCACTGCCTTCTCCACTTAACTAACTAATGAATCATAAAAGTCCTAATACTTTTCATTGTTAGTATTTAAATTTCACTTGGTAGTGGCAGAAAAAGTCTAGACAGTGGCTATTTCCTGTTTTAATGATGGGAAAGGAGATTTTTCAGGAAATGAATGACTTTCTAATTTGAAAAATATTAATTACAAAGAACATGATCATGCTCTCAGTTTCTTTTAGGAAAAAACTCAAAAATTAAAAAAAGTCTTTAAAAAGCCTGCTGTTTGTATTAGGTACTTCTGTACCATTAGGACCTAAGTCTGGAGACAGTGTTTAAAGAAAATATAAACATATGCATCACAGAATGATTGAAATTTGCCTTTAAGGGGATAGGTTGCAATGGAGATTCTGCTTGGTACCCTTCTTGTTTGGTTTTATAAGGGATACTAGAAGTTGGCAGCAGAGGAACTGACTTGGTTTTACATGGCTGTATCAGAAATATGAGCCAGAGTTGACCACATCCTGACCCACGGGGGTTTAGTTGTAATTGACCCATGAATGACTTTCTCGCCGATTCATCTAAAGAGACCACTTTGATAATTCTCTTAGTAACTGAAGAAATGGAAATATGAGAACTAGTAAAATTGTAAAGATGAACAGTCCATTGTTTTGTTGCATATCCATTCACGTGGAAGACTACTCAGTGCAAAAGGTACTGAATTCCTGATGGCTGTTGTCAATTTTTATAAAAGAAAAATTTAGTATCATATTATTTCTTCTTGTATCACTGTTTGAATAGCAGTTGTTCTCAACACTACTGTAAATACTTAAAAAAGAAAAGCATTTTACTAACACAAGATTTATTAATATCTGTCAACTGTGTACAGGGTAGTTTTATAGAAAACTTTGAAAACAACCTTTAGAAATAGTCCAGACTCACAGTTCATGTCAAACAAACTTATATTCTAAATAATTCTAACAAGCCACACTAATATGAAATGCAAGAATACGGTGTAATACAAAGTAAAATGAAGTTTAAAGAAACAAGTTTATATTTCATTACTCTAGGGAATCCTTTAAGCCAGTTAGACTATTCAGAGAAATTGCTGATATACTATTAAAAATCATTGTATTAGTATGTCCCAAAGCTGCATTTTCATTTCTTTTGTCATTTTAACCTTTGGAGAGTACAGCTAGAAATGCCTATTAGAAGTGAATTCTAGGAAAATAAATGGAAAGAGAAACTCAGTTCAGTTCAGTCACTCACCCCATGAACCACAGCATGCCAGGCCTCCTTATCCATCACCAACTGCCGGAGTCTACCCAAACCCATGTCCACTGAGTCGGTGATGCCATCCAACCATCTCATCCTCTGTCGTCCCCTTCTCCTCCTGCCCTCAATCTTTCCCAACATCAGGATCTTTTCCAATGAGTCAGCTCTTCGCATCAGGTGGCCAAAGGAATGGAGTTTCAGTTTCAACATCAGTCCTTCCAATGAACACCCAGGACTGATCTACTTTAGAATGGATTGGTTGGATCTCCTTGCAGTCCAAGGGACTCTCAAGAGTCTTCTCCAACACCACAGTTCAAAAGCATCAATTCTTTGGCACTCAGCTTTCTTTAGAGTCCAACTCTCACATCCATACATGACCACTAGAAAAACCATACCCTTGACTAGATGGCCCTTTGTGGACAAAGTAATGTCCCTGCTTTTTAATACGCTGTCTAGGTTGGTCATAACTTTCCTTCCAAGGAGTAACTGTCTTTTAATTTCATGGCGGCAATCACCATCTGCAGTGATTTTGAACCCCCCAAAATAAAGTCAGCCACTGTTTCCATTGTTTCCCCATCTATTTACTATGAAATGATGGGATCAGATGCAATGATCTTAGTTTTCTGAATGTTGAGCTTTAAGCCAACTTTTCACTCTCCTCTTTCACTTTCATCAAGAAGCTTTTTAGTTCCTCTTCACTTTCTGCCATAAGGGTGGTGTCATCTGCATATCTGAGGTTATTGATATTTCTCCCAGCAATTTTGATTCCAGCTTGTGCTTCCTCCAGCCCAGCGTTTTTCATGATGTACTCTGCGTATAATTTAAATAAACAGGGTGACAAGAGAAACTCAGGCTGAATTTATTTTTCTTCTCTACAAGAACTGTTTAAAACCTGGCAATAAAAGACTATTTTCTTGTCTACAAAATATTATAGTAGAAAATGCAAGGTCACCTCTAAGTACAAAATACTAAATTTCTAAGGGAAGAGCATATTTTAAGAAGGGTCAATGAAATAGTTAGCTAGAGGGGATGGAGATTTCCTTGTTTCACCTTGAAAGTAGCATTTCTGAAGCAGCTTGAAACATTGAGGGGAGTTAAAGATAGTTTGGATCACCTTCTTTGAAGGCTCTTTGCATCCAATTTATTTTCCCCTTGTGGCATCAGTAAGGTGCTTCATCTTCAAAGATTTTGCAAAACTTTTCTGGCTGATTAAAATGCAAATAGTAACCTTTTGGTAAGAAAGTAATTTCAATTTTGTCAATTTTGGAGATCTGTCTGCATACTCTGCAAGTAAGATAAAATATGTTTTCAAATCTGAGTTTTTATGTAGGCTTGTTTATTAACTTATGTTTGCTAACTGAAATCTACTCTTTCAAGCTACTTTGTGTATTTTGGGGAGACTGAAGGTGAGTAAATAAGAGATTTTGGCTGAGCTGAAGCTACTCAATTTTTTTCTTTTCTTTTCAACTTTTTACTTTGTTTTGGCATATAGCTGATTAACAATATTGTGATAGCTTCAGGTGGACAGTGAAGGGACTCAGCCATGCATATACATGTGTTCATCTCCCCCAAGCTCCCCTCCCATCCAGGCTGCCACAGAACTTTGAGCAGAGTTTCATGTGCTATAAAGTAGGGCCTTGTTGGTCAGACATATTAAATATGGCAGTGTGTACCTGTCTATCCCAAACTCCCTAACTATCCCACCCTGCTAGCCTTCCCCCTCATCAACCATAAATTCAGTTTCTAAGTCTGTGAGTCTCTTTGTTTTGTAAGTTCGTTTGTATTTAAGTTCATAGGATATTTCTCCTTCTCTGTCTGACTTACACAATATAACAATCTTTAGGTCCATCCATGTTGCTGCAAATGCCATTATATCATTCTTTTTAATGGCTCACTAATATCCCATTGTATATATGTACCACCTCTTTATCCATTCTCTGTCAATGGATGTTTAGGTTGCTTCTGTGTTTTGGAGAAGCTGCTCAATTTTATTTCAAACAAGTCCTGATGCAAAGAAAGAGTCCCACTGTCACCACCATCTTCTGTAGAAATAGGAAAATAAATTCTTCTAAAATATATGCAAAGTATAGTCTAGAGGCCTCTGGATCCAGAGAGATATATACCTATCTCCAGATTATCTACCTACCCATTTGTCTGTTTATCTCTACAGATCTAGATCTCTCTCTATCTGTACAGTTCAGCTCAAGACAGGCTTTAAGTGGGTGAGTGTTTTGATACTGTGTACATAGGCTATAGTAGATTAATAAGCTATCCAATCTTATTGCTGTGGTTTTAGGTTTGAATCATTTAATATTTGTAGCACTTCCATAAGATAAAAATTAAGATGTAGGGGAAAAACGAAATAAGAGCTCTGAATTCCTGCCTTTGAGGTACAACATAGAATATTGTCAGGAGAATGATGAATATGAATAAAGATGGAGTCTCCTAGACTTCAGAAAGCTGACAATTAAATCTAGTAAAGAGCTGAAGATAGCTTGGATAACAAATAAAATATTTTGTGATGGATGAGTGCCCAGCAATTTATAAAATAATTGTTTCCTAATTTGATTTGACATAGGTAAGAAAGAAGTAGTACAGATATTTAGGGGTAAGAAAGTTGTACAAATGAACTGCAGTGGCAAGGCAGAGCTATAGACAGATGATAGACCCTCAAGGATGTTTTATGGGTTTAATATATTGACACTGAATAACAGTCTTGCTCTTTAGAAAGGATCTAGGGAGTTGTTTAGTTGTATTGCTGATATGAGATTTATGGCTTCTTTTCCACATTTTATAACTATGAAGTAGTGGGCTGGACCATTGAGCAAATGTGTTCTTTGGTTTGCATGAATGGTATGTACTTTGAATTCTCAAAATAGAATTCCAGTTTATTTTTCAGTAGTCCCAGTGAGAAAAGTTATATTTCTTAAATATGGTCAGAAAGCACTTGGGGAAGGAGTGTTTACTGTAGGAACCTGTGATTGTCTGCTGGCACCAGCATAAATATGTTTCCATTCCTGAGCCCAGGGGGATAATTTGATTATCAAACCTGGGCAACATGCAAGTAGGTTTATTTCTTCAAGCTTGTTTTAGTATTGTAAAAGCAACAAGTGAACATGGAAAGAAATTCAACAGTAAAATAGAGTATGTAATGAATAGTAAGCCTCAGATCCCCAGCATCCCAGGGGCAACCACTGTTAGCAGTTTCTAGTGGTCTTTCACACAATGGATGTTTTATTTTTGTGGTGAGAATGGTTTTTATTTTACCTCTGGAGGGCATAAAGGTAACCATAGTTTCCTAGTAATGCAGTCAGCAAATGATCTTTAACTTCTCTTTCCAAGCAACTTTGAAAGATGAGTTTTGAAGTCAGATTAAGCACTCTCGCCTGAGACATAGATATTTGGATTTTTGTGAAGACATGCCCCCAGTGAATCTGACATTTAGAGCTGGAGTTGATAACATTTCTCCTGCTAAAACATGGGACTTGAAAGGTTTAGCTCTAATTATGCATTTATCTTTTATTCTGATGATGCCAGGGAAAACATTCAAACAGTTTAGACCATCAAAACACTTCTCCCACTCTCAAGGCTGTCTCCCCACTGTGTGTGTGCTGAAATGACAAGCTGTGTTTAAGACGGTGGAAAAGTTGGCAGTGTCTGTCTTAGAATAAGCTTTCACATGTAGCTTCTAACACCTTTGTGGTTTGGGTTGTATTTTGACAGTTGCTAGGTAGCTTGAATCAGAGGGTACAGCTGTGCAATTTAAGATGATTTTTCCTATTCCAGTCTCTAAGGAGAGCTAAGTGAAATAAAAATGTAATCAGACTTCTAAAGTGTTAATCTTGGCTAAACTATTTAGAACCCACACAATAGAACAAGATAGTTGAATTTAGACTGAAGCACACACACACAAATATGTATTATTTATTTTTAATTGGAGAATAATTGCTTTACAATGTCGTGTTGGTTTCTGCTATACAACAACGTGAAATAGCCATAAGTATGTATATATCCTATACTCTTGAGCCTCCCTCCCACCCCNTGAGGCTCAGGATTACCATCCTCTGACTTGGTGATGGACAGGGAGGCCTGGCGTGCTGCGATTCATGGGGTCGCGAAGAGTCGGACACAACTGAGCGACTCAACTGAACGGAACTGAACTGAACTGAACTGTGGCCCATTATTCCTTCCTCTAACATATAAATCTAAAATTTTAATATGCAAAATATCACCTGGAAAGCATATAAAAATTAAAAACTCTCAGAACCCTCTCAGACTTCCAGGCTGGAACCCAGGAAACTGCACTTCAAACAAACCCCCAGTGATTCTGAGGCAGTTGGCCAAGGGTTATACAGAGACTAGCCTAAGCTGTATACTTGGAAGATGCTCTAGCAGTAAGAGCTAACATATTTTAACAACTTACTATGAGCTAAAACCTTTACATTCATTTCATCTTTTCCACAAATTTATGCTGGAGGTACAATGACTACCCACATTTCACAAGTTACAGAAACTGAAGCCCAAGAGGCAAGTGGCTGACAAGTAGCTGACCCAGCCAGTGCAACTGGCCACACACTTTCATTCATACAACAGGGTGGTAATGGTGAGGGTGGTGAGAACCAGTCACATTCTGAATATTTTTCCAAAGTAGAATCAATAGAACTAGTTAATTGGTCTAAAATGGAGTTTGCAAGGAAGAGATGAGTCAGTGAAGAATCCAAGGTTTTGACATAAGCAACTGGAAAAATGGTGTTTCGTAAGATTCATTTAATAGGATAGGAAAGGCTGCAGG
>SJYV01021059.1:506847-544401 GCA_006410875.1 Neotragus pygmaeus | reverse complement strand
ACACACACACACACACTTAGCAGCCAGAAAGCATGGCTTGCTTACCAGGTCCTAGCATGCCCTTGGGCAAACAATTTAATCTTTCTAAGGTTTAGCAGGTCCTTCATTAGTGGCATGACAGGATAGAATCAGATTTCCTCCAAGGTTCTCTTCAGTTCTAACCCTTTTGTTCTAAGGCATTGATCTTGTCCTCTCTCTGCCTCACTTCAGCATTTCTGCTTGCTTTCAAGGTAATTAAACTATTCCTAGTTCAGACAGTGAGCTAAGTGCCTTTTTGAGCTTATGAACTCAAGGAATGCAGGAATGGAATAAGAAAGTGTAAATCCTGCCTGTAATTCAGAAAATATGATTGTCAAATTGTCTTAATTAATAGATGTGTGTGTTTGTGTTAGAGAGAAAACACATATAGGAGATGTGAACAAATGGGCAAACTTAAAATTTTTAGTAATATTTGGAATGAGAAAAATTAGGATTGTGCAGTACCTGGTGAGATTATGGGTTTCATAAAGGTCATAATCTGAAGGCCATTACACCTTAGGAGAGTTATTGCTTATATATTTTTCTCACTTCTGATCTTGAAGAAGACAGGCCAGACTGTCTATGTAGCAACTATACCCAGCTACTCAAGATCTTCATTTTCTGTTGCATGTGAATGTAATTTTTGTCATGTGGAGACAGGATTTCAGGAAATTTCAGACTTGGGAGCAGTTCTGTGTCTGGAAAAACATAGAACAAATGAAATAAAAGCTCAGCACAGATGTTTTTGGTGATGAAGTGACTTACGAATGTCAAGGAACTACCGGCCTAGAACCCAAAGGTTTTTTTCTACTGCATAGTGATTAAAGTATTGATTAGCTAGCTGCAAAGGAAAGCAGGTCTGTGCTTGACTGCAGGGGTCTTTATTTGAAGAAACATGAGGTAATTGCTGTTTGAGAGAAGTCGTGATGCCTGAAATACCATGTTTAGTGTTATTGTTCTGGGAAATGTTTTCCATGAGCCAACAGTTCTTTTGGCTCAAAAGAATGACTTTTCTAATGATACAGAAAACCTGGGTACAAGTGAGACGAGATAAGAACTAGGGGAAGTGGGGAAAAGCCTCAGAGACAGAAGGGAGAAAAAACATCGGCTCCAGAGGGAGTGAATTCACTTCTCATACCCTTACCTACAGGTCCTGGGGCAGGAAGAGGCATGGCAGAAGAGACCAGAATGTTGGGAGGGTATAGTTTTGAACCAAGTTCAAGGGGCCTTTAAACCCACACAAGGTGAAAAGGAAGGAGATCTGGCTCCGTTCACCTGACTACCTTTCCCTCAGGCTCTGAAGATTATGTATTAAGATAGAATTGCTGCACTAGTGTGAGGCCACATGAAAATTTGCTCGTGGCCTGGCATTTGGATTTGCCATTAGGAGTAAAAGGTGAATGTAGAATGATTTCCAAATGACATTCTTCTCGTGTATAAATGAGGACGGTCGGCATTTGATTTTGCCATGTGTTGGAAAGCTGCAGCAAATCCAGTGAATTAATTCAATGACAGGCTTTAGCCATGTTTTTGATGTACTGGGTGGTGATAGTTGGAGGTAGGAGGGACATAACAGCATGTAGAATGAGGGCAAAAATGTCATTCAGGCCAACGTGCCTTTCAGTTCCTGGCAACCCTTGCTGCACAGCTGCAATGTGTCAGGGTGGGGGAGGGAGCAGGGGGGATGACAGGGAGATGGTACCACTATGAGCAGCAGCAGCCTGCCCTGGCCAGCCACACTGTGACAGTCAGCTGGAGAGTAACTGTCGTCTGGTTACATATTACTTTACACGTTTGTAGGTGTTAGCTGTTTACTCTGCATTTTGAATAAATCTTTATGCATGTAGTGATTAAAAGATAGGCAGCACTTAATATGCTCATTCACCTGCATTTATGGTAGGTTAAAGAGGAGATGATGGGGTCGCTAAGAGTTGGACACGACTGAGTGACTTCACTTTCACTTTTCACTTTCATGCATTGGAGAAGGAAATGGCAACCCACTCCAGTGTTCTTGCCTGGAGAATCCCAGGGACAGGTGAGCCTGGTGGGCTGCCATCTGTGGGGTTGCACAGAGTCGGACACGACTGAAGCAACTTAGCAGCAGCAGCAGCAAAGAGGAGATGAAAGTCTGTAACTGCCCTTTTAAATCATTTTACATTCAGAATTAATGCATCACATTGCATCTTTACATTTAAAATTTGTCTTTGCACTGACTGAGTTTTCTTCAATATTCAGATATGTACAGATATGTTAATAGGTGCCAGTCACTGATGAATAATATGATTCTAAGGTAGTGGGACTGTTGGGGTTTTGGACAAAACTCTTTAAGCCTCTCCTGTTTTGTCCCTTAGAATGAAACTATTCTCTCTAGGAAACAGAACTGGGCTTGAATCCAATGCAGCCACTGGGACAAATATATATATATATATTTTATTGTGGTAAAATATGTATATATAACAGAATTTTTCATCTTTAAATGTACAGTTCTGTGACATTAAGTACATTCACATTATGGTATAACCTTTACCTCCTCCGTCTAACTCCAGAAATTTTTCATCTTTCCCAACTGGACCTTTATACCCATTAAACAATAGCTCTCCATTCTTCCCCATCTCCTTCACCCCCAGTTCCTGGCAACCACTCTCTAATTGTGTATCTCTATGAGTTTAAGTGGACTTCCCTGGTGGCTCAGAGGATAAAGTGTCTGCCTACAATGCAGGAGACCCAGGTTTAATCCCTGGGTTGGGAAGATCTCCTGGAGAAGGAAATGGCAACCCATTTCAGTATTCTTGCCTGGAAAATCCCATGGATGAATTTAACTACTCTTTACCTCATATAGAACTTCCTAGGTGGTGTTATGGTAAAGAGCTTGCCTGCCAATGCCGGAGACATAGGAGATGCTGGTTTGATCCCCAGGTTGGAAAGATCCCTGGAGGAAGGCATGGCAGTCCACTCCAGGATTCTTGCCTGAAGAATCCCATGACCAGAGGAACCTGGCAGACTATAGTCCATATAGGGTCACAAAGAGTTGGATGTAACTGAAGTGACTTAGCATGCACGCATACCTAATTTATGTGGAATCATACAACATTTGTCTTATTGTGACTGGATCACTTCACTTAGCGTAATATCTCCAGAGTTCATCCAGAAACGCTTACCTATAAGACTTGCTGAGAGGCTGCCTTCCCAAGGAAATTGTCCTGCTTCTCCCCAAGGTATGTTACATGCCCCCTTTTATGCTTTTATGCCACCTCTTCTACTGCACCTACCCTTCTGTTTGGCGATTATCTCTTCACTCCATCTCTTCTTCGTAGCTCATTCAGTACATACATACTGAAATACTGACTCTGTGTTCAGCATTGGGGATTCACTGGTGACACAACACACGTAGACTCTATCTGCAGAGAACTCCATCTGGCCCAGTTTCTCAGGGTGTGATCTGTAAGACCAACTGTGTCAGAATCACCTGGGAGCTTTGATGACCTGCTCTAGGCTCAGACATTTGAATTGGTAGGCTTCACCTTGGGTGGCTCTTGTACATATTGATCTGTGAGTTAGGAGATTCCATGAGAATGGGCCCCCTGTGTCAGGGCAACATCTCATTCTTAGCTCTGAGCATAATTCCTGGCACAGGTAGCCATGCAGGAAATATTTACTGCAGAAGTAGGGTACTCTAAGCTGAAGTGAGTTTGGATGGCATGCTGTTTATGGGTCCTCTGGTAGGCCTGGCCAGGACTAGTATGAGGTGAGGATTAACTTACCTTTTCCCAGCATGGGAAGTACAAGTCATTTAAGTGCTTCTAAACATTTGTTGATTTTTTTTTTCTAACTAGGGCTTCTCTGCCTCAACTTCATCTCTAGGAAATTTCCTAAAGGAAAAAGATGGGCCATTCTTACTTCAAATTACTTCAGATTCATGCCAGTCTTTTAAATGCTAAACCTTCTTTTAGTTCTTGGGGTAAAATTTTTTTGACGTAGCTTTCATTAAGGATTATAGTGCTTGAAAAGCTGTATCAGGCAAGAATTTGAAATTAAGTTTTCTGGATGACATAATTTATAGTTTTATATATGCCCAAAACATTTATATGCACGTAATATAAACTTGTTTACCAGGATGACACTTGCACTATGTTTCTTTGCTGAAGTGATGTTTATTTTTGATTATAAGTGTGAAGGAGAACAAGTAGGTAGATGTGAATTATTTAAGGGTCAGATAGTTACTAGCAGTCTTGATCTACTTGAGTTAATTATGGAGTGGCTCAGTTGGATGGCTGGTTACTTTTTTTGATATTAATAAAATGTCACACTTTCCTCCCTCTTTCGCTTTTTGGTTTAGAGCTTAAGTTAAATATCATTCTGAAGATTACTTGTGTTTAAGATAAAGAGAGAGTTTTTTCAGTCAGTCCTATGTTCACTGTGAATAATTCTTTTGGATAACTGAATTGGTCAGGCACTAGGATAAATATCCTTATGGTTCCTGAGGCCTCTTTCAGCTAATATTCTAGAGGCAAATAACTTAATAAAAACTCATAACTATTCAGGTCAGTAAACTCATTAATTTCAAGGAAGATGCAGAAGTAATTTTGATAAACTGAGCATTGGGCTAACAGAATAACATCTTTCCTTGCATCAATGCTTGTGATTAGCACTTAGCATTAGTTTCTCTTTATCTGAAATGCTTACCCCTTCTTTTCTATCCTAACTAAATCCACTCTTCATTTTAGCTTTGTCCTCTTTCCCACCACTCTTTTTTTTTCAAAACTGAAACCACTTCATCTCCACACGTGAGTTCTGCCCTGTTTTAGGTTTTGGTAACAATCCTTTTTTTCAATGATAGACTTTTTTCTTGTTCTTTGTAATCAAACTTCCACCTTGACCGGTATCCCAGGTATTCTGGGTCTGGGCTCCTACTTGGCCTTCATAGTCTTCCTTGGAACACACTGGTTGGGTGGGTTATAATTTACCTGCTGCTATGTCTTCCTAATTCCAAGAGCTTAGTTATTCAGACTTTTATCTAATTCTACTGGTTGTCTACATATTCTCACCCACTTGATGTCTTTCATTTGTCTCAAAAATTTCCCCATTTCGGTGAGTGTATCTTTCATCTTTGTGTCTTAGTCTTCCTTAATATGGCCAATCCTGCTAGCCAAGCCCTAATTTGGAGAACCAAAGCCCAATTCAGTGGCCACATTATCAACAATTGTGCTTTTGATTGCTGAAAGATAAATGCCCTGGTTAACCTCTATCTCAAGCAGCTGTTTAAATGTGCCATATGAGCACAATAAAATATAATGTTTCAAAATGTTACTCAATAAGGGCATCTGTTTTAGCTTGGCTGCCTCTTTTTGACCTAAAACGAAATTCAGTCGTATCTAAGCAAGGGTCATTACCAGTTTTCTCCCCATTTCATAAGCTTTATTTTCTAAGGTGATTCTGCACTGACCTTTAAAAGCAAAGCAGGCAATTTTGATTTGCTTGTTTAGTTGTGCTTTTCTTTTCTTTTTTTTTTTTTTGATCCTAGAGAAAACACATATATGTACAATGCTTTGTATATGAATACAGGAGTTCATGGACCCCTAATAGGTCCACAAGCCCATAGGCCGTAGTAACACTGTGTTGGAACTCTGCCCTTCCTCTTGTGGTGATTATGTAAACCACATAAAGACAACCTTTAAATGAAATGGAAGTGGACTTTCCTGATTAAAGGTATCTTGGGCGAAAAAAATGAGATTGAAGTTGAAATAATTTCTTTAGCATCTTAGGTTCATAGATTTATGCTTAGATCCTATGCTTAGATGATATGTTGGCTTGCTGTTACTACAGTGATAGTTTTATAAATGTTACTTTAAAAACACAATCTATTAAAACCTGCATACACATGGAATGAATGTGAAAAATAAGAAAAGTATTTGTTTTGAATAGAATGTTATTGTCAAAACATTTTTAATTTATTTTATGTATGCATACAGTTACAAATGACATAAAAATAAATTTTTGTTAGCAACCAAATACCATGTTTTATTTGAATCATTTGAAATTTTATTAAAATTCAAACTGGGTATATTTTAATTGTAATTTTAAGTATTACAACTAGTCTGATGGTTTATGTCATGCTTAGTTAATCAGTTAGTGAAGTTGCTCAGTTGTGTCCGACTCTTTGCAACCCCATGGACTGTAGCCTACCAGGCTCCTCTGTCCATGGGATTTTCCAGGCAAGAGTACTGGAGTGGGTTGCCATTTCCTTCTCTAGAGGATCTTCCTGACCCAGGGATCGAACCCAGGTCTCCTGCATTATAGGCAGACACTTTACCATCTGAGCCACCAGGGATATGAAAACCACTTTAAAGGACATTTCACTGATTTGTTGACAAGTTTCAATAACCAGTGTATAGATAAAGGTGAAATGAACCCTTATTTTGCCATTTCTTGCAATATTTGTGACATAGCATTTACTATCTACATTATTTTGTTTAAACTACTTTTAAAATATATTTTGATGGGGCTATTTGAAGTTTTTTTGAAGTGGTCCAACTTTGAGAAGATTGTATATATTATTTAGAACTCTCATACTTTAAAAAATATTTATTGAGAACTGAATACTCTTAAAAAATAACTTTGATAAGGATAAAGGATAAAGTCAGTAGATTTATAGAATTTTATAGCTGAAGGGACCAGAAAGTTCACCCAGGCCAACTGTTCAGATGGAGACCCAGAGATGATAGGTGGTTAGCTGAGGTCTCTGATCCCTTCTTGCATTTTTTCCACTATACCTGGTTGCCTAGTATGCTTTTAAACCACCACCAGTACAACCTCTTGAGCTTTAGGTATTTTCCCCAGCAACTTAATTATTTCCCAAGGTTAAACCTTACACAGAAAGCTTGTTCTCTGATAGAAATAGGTACATTGAATAAGCTACTGCAGTACCCTTGATCAGGATTTATGACCTTGAAACCCAGCTGCAAAACAGATGATCAGCCAGTTGGATCAGCTTAGTGATGTGAAAAGCTAGAAATTCCTTGAACACTAACAGCCTGTGAAATGTTAAATAAGAAGAAATCTGGTTTCCATGTAGTAATGATTCACCTGTTTTTTAGTGTAGGTCATTTGAAAGGAGAGAACAGTAATGAATATAGCTGAGCATAAAAGCATTAAAATTGTTAAAATCTGACTTTGCTTATTCTGATAGGCATATAATAGGTAAATATTCAGCAAGCACGAATTTAGCTATGTGCTTCTAGGAACTTGATGTAAACAGACCAGGTACAAGGAGACCAGGCCAGAGAATAAACAGAAAAATGCTATAGCAAGGACAAATAACATGAAGGAGAGCAAGATAGCTGTACTCAGTTTTTGGAATAATATAACTTTGTCCATGAGGAAGCTGGTATATAGTAAATGGGATCCTGAAAAAAAGGAAGCCAAACCTTTATGCTCATTGCACCATTATGTACAGTAACCATGACATGGAAATAATCTAAATGTCCATTGACAGATGACTGGATATAGAATATGTGGTACATATATACAATGGAATACTCTTCAGCCATAAAAAGAATGAAATAATGCCTTTTACAGCAACATGGATGGACCTAGAGATTATCATACTAATTGAAAGAGAAAGACAAATGCCATATGATATCACTTATATGTGGAATCTAAAATATGACACAAAATGAACTTATCTATGAAGCGGAAGCAGACTCACAGACATAGAGAACAGGTTTGTGGTTGCCAAAGGGGAAGTGGGTTTAGGGAGGGATGGGATTAGGATTAGCGGACGCAAACTATTATATAGAGAATGGAAGAACGACAAGGTCCTTCTGTATAGCAGGGAGAACTATATTCAATATCCTCTGATAAACCATAATGGAAAAGAATATGAAAAAGAATGTATATATATGTATAACTGAATCACTGCTGTACAGTAGAAATTAATAGATTATTATAAATAAACTACAATAAAATAAATTTTAAAAGGAAAGGAAGCTGAAAGAATCCACGAGGGCAATCAGTTCACACTTTCTTCATTTACTCAGAGAAATGGACAGGAAGCCAAGTCCTCTTGCTCCTGCTTCATAGGGCTATTGAGCAACCTGAGAAATGTTTAGATGGCCTCTTTTTAGAGAACTCCATTTTCATGGGGATGCATTTGAGGATATTGTAGTAGAGGTGTTTTCAATTAATATAAAACTTGGTATGGAGTAGATCACAAGGTAAAAATGAAAACATAAGAGCATGTATTTTAAAAACAAAGGAATCTAAGCTCAGATTTTAGCTTTTTAGCTCACCACTCTTGTGCTTTAAGACAAGTGATAGCCACTCAGAGATGTAGCTCCTCTTTGTAAAAAGGAGTAGTAATGTTAACTGTTGAAGTAAATTTCCTATGAAGTTAATGAAGCTTAGTTAATGAAACCTCCTGGGAAGGGCTGTAGCCATGTGTTCCCATGCCATATGTTTCTATTAAGTTTTTTTCCATTCTGTTTCTTTTTTGTCACTTCCCTTTGTGTGAGGTGGCACTGGAGTGGCCATGGACATTTTTCCCCTGTGTCCATTTCATATTTATTTGAATATTTGTTTGTTTAAAACAATTTTTTTTTGTATCGGAGTATAGCTGATTATCAATGTTGTAATAGTTTCAGGTGGACAGCAAAGAGACTCAGCCATACATAAACATGTATCCATTCTCCCCAAACTTTCCTCCTATCCAGGCTGCCATATAACATAGAGCAGAGTTCCCTGTGCTATACAATAGGTCCTTGTTGGTTGTCCATGTTAGATATAGCAGTGTGTACCTGTCTATCCCAAACTCCGTTAACTATCCCTTCCCTCTGTCCTTCCACCCAGCAACCCATATTTGGGTTTATTGTTATGTATTTGTGCTCTTTGTAACTTTGAATTATTATCTTATTTTTATATTATGTATACTATTTTTTTTTCCCCTAAGGAGAACTCCCCCAATTTACAAACTTTATGCCTCACAAAAACTGGGTCTGCCCTGGTTAACTTCATAGGATTCTTACTAAGATGAAGTGAAATAACCATGTAAAGTGCTGTATTGGTTCTTAATTGCTAAACACAACCCACCCTCCACATTTAGGGGCTTCACACAAGATTATTTCCTCACAGTTCTGTTGATCGGCACTTGGGTCTGAGCTCAGTTTGTGGTTCTTCTGCTGATCTCTCCTGGGCTCACTCTGACAGCACGGTGCACTGGCAGGGACCAGGTGCTCTAAGACAGCCTCATACGCATGTGTGGTGGTTGTCAGGCTGTTGGCTCCCCCAGTGGGTCAGCTCAGAGCTGATCACGTGGCACGGCTCTCCTAGGGGGAGCGACTGAAAGCTGCAAGGCTTACAGCTCCTGCAGTGCCACATGTGCTGCTTTCTATTTGTGAAAGCAAGCTGCAAGTTTAGCTCAGAGTTAAGAAGTGTGGAAATAGACTCCACTCTTGATAGAAGGAGTTGCAAAGAATTTGTGGCCATTTTTAATCTACCACAAACTTAGCCTGAAATACAAGATGCTGATATATGTTTGCTTTCTTCTCTTCTTCCTCTTCGCACCTTGCTTCTTATTTCTGCTGAAATTAAATAAACATGAAGTGAAAAAAGGCTCTATAGAAGAGAAAAATAAATGAGAATTCCACTGATGTGTCTGATGTTTGATTTTTAAAATTAATTAAAATTTAATTTAAAATTGACTTTAATTGGAGGATAATTTCTTTACGATATTGTGGTGGTTTTTGCCATACATCAACATGAATCACTCATGGGTGCACATGAGTTTCCCCATCCTGAATCCCCCTCCTACCTCCCTCCCCACCCCATCTCTCTGGGTTGTCCCAGAGCACTGGCTTTGAGTGCCCTGGTTGATATTTGATTTCGTAAATTCTTTTTTACCCCCAATTTAATGAGATAGACTTGACATACAGCACGGTGTAAGTTTAGGGTATGCAGTATTAATGATTTGACATAAACATATGAAATGATTACAACAGTAAGTTTAGTTCACATCGGTCAACTCACATAGAGTATATGTATATATTTCTTTTTTCCTAGTGATGAAAACTTTTAGGATCTGCTTTCTTAACAACTTTCATAAATATCATATAGTAGTGTTAACTATAGTCATAATGTTGTACATTGTATCCCTGGTACTTATTTACCTTGTAACTGAAAGTTTGTGTTTTTTCATCACCTTTATCCAGTTCCCCTCCATGGTAAACTCTTAAACTTTAAATCTCATTTAAATTAGATTGCATTTTTAATCCATTCTTACCTTTATAAAAAATAAAATGCTTAGAATTTTGTGGTATTTTAATAAAATACATACAAAACATTAAATTTCTTACCTTTATTCAGTTTATATCAGGTAGAGAATTTACTGAAGACAATCTGATTTTGTGATAAAAGGGAATTAATAATTTAAAATATAGAAAAAATATATTTAGCAGTTTATTAATAAAGGCTGTGACATTTCTTTTACTAGTTTAGTGGAATTGTATACATGACATTTGGACAACTCAATAAAGCAGACTTATAGAATTTTCCCCTTTAAGTGATAGCTGTGTGTATGTTAGCCGCTCAGTTGTATCTGATTCTTTGCGACCCCATGGACTATAGCCTGCTAGACTCCTCATCCATCAAATTCTCCAGGTAAGAATACTGGAGTGGGTTGCCATTTCCTTCTCCAAGGTATCTTCCCAACCCAGGGACTGAACCCAGGTCTCCTGCATTGCAGGCAGATTCTTTTACCACTGAGCCACCAGGGAAGCAATGGTCTGCTTATTGAGTAATTAAATCAATCAGTCTAATGATAGGTGAGTTACATGCTGTGTTTAATGATTTGCTGCTGCTGCTTCAGCCGTGTCCAACTCTGTGCGATCCCGTAGATGGCAGCCCACCAGGCTCCGCCGTCCCTGAGATTCTCTAGGCAAGAACACTGGAGTGGGTTGCCATTTCTTTCTCCAATGCATGAAAGTGAAAAGTGAAAGTGAAGTCGCTCAGTCATGTCCTACTCTTAGCGACCCCATGGACTGCAGCCTACAAGGATCCTCCATCCATGGGATTTTCCAGGCAAAAGCACTGGAGTGGGTTGCCATTGCCTTCTCTGTTTTAATGATTTAGATGGCATCTAAAGCTTTTAAAAGCCTGTTAAATGATAATGAGAGTCAACCAGGTCCTCCTAGTGATGTCATGATCATAATAATCAGCATCACAACTGAAAACAATCACTTATATATTGACATTAATCGATGTTTCTCTTATAAATACTAACTTGACTTTATGACTATTGAAGAGATAATAATGAGTGAAAAGAGTTATGGAAAATAAAAGGAAAAGGAAGTACAAGCTGTTAGTTGTCTTTAGTTGTTTTAGTTGCAAAGGCAGAAAATAAAAAATGGGAAATTATCAGCTATATGGGGCCCTAGAAGGAAATCAGGGCCCAGTTTTTTCCTCTCAGTTTTCATGAGCTGTGTCTCTTTTATTCATGTTGTTGTCCTCTCAGGCTTGATATGGGAACAATTTAGCTGTAATAGTTTAAATCTTTATATGCTTTTAAACTTAAGCACAGTGAAAACAAGTGGCTGTTTTGGAAAAACCCTGATTAGTTGTGTGGAGTTTGGGATGAGTCATGTGTCTGTCCATCCCCAGATAGTATGACCAGGAAGATGAAATACAAATATAAGATGTAACTCTGTAAACGGTGTTAAAAAACTACTCAAAGTAGGTAGGTGTATTTATTTTATTTACCTCAAACAACTTTTAAAGATGCTGTAACTATTAGTCTGAATTTATTGCATTTCTTTGAGAAGCTTGTCATATTATGCTATTCATAGAATTTTGGGACAATAAATATATAACTTTAAAAACCAGAATAGGTATTCTAATTTATTGGTAAAATTCAAGTCAGACAGGGATTAACTCCTGCCAACTTGCTTCTTTAAGAAGATTAGGGGCTTTATACCATAAGGTATTATGAAACTGCCTTTTATCATCATAGATTACTGTATGATGGGGCTTCCCTGATAGTTCAGTTGGTAAAGAATCTGCCTGCAATGCAGGAGACCACTGTTTGATTCCTGGGTCGTGAAGGTCCCCTGGAGAAGGGATAGCCTACCCACTCCAGTACTCTTGGGCTTCCCTAGTAGCTCAGGGGTAAAGAATCGCCTGCAATGTAGGAGACCTGGGTTTGATCCCTGGGTTGGGAAGATCCCCTGGAGAAGGGAAAGGCTACCCACTCCAGTATTCTGAATTTCATGGACTGTACAGTTTATGGGGTTGCAAAGAGTTGGAGATGACTTTCACTTTCACTGTATAAATAGGTGATCCTATAAACAATTATCCAAATCAGGACATTCTTGTGAAGGAAAGGGCATATGACAATGGGAGATCAAAAGTAATCTAGAAAAGTCAGCACTTATAGTCACCTTATATATAAATAATATAACCTTTATTAGCTGTAAACATATTAAATTATCTATATGAGGAGCAGCAAGAGAAAAAAAACTTGTTATATACAAGGGAACCCCTATAAGGTGATCAGCAGATTTCTCACCAGAAACTTTTCAACCCAGGAGAGAGTAATACTATATATTCCATGTGCTGAAAGAAAAGAGCTTCCAACCAAGAATACTCTACCCAAAAAGTTATTTAAAAGTGAAGGTGAGATAAAGAGTTTTCTAGATGTGCAAAAGCTAAAGGAGTTTATCAGCACAAAACCAGCCTTACAACAAATATTAAAAGTGCCCTTTATTTTCAGCTACAAGAAAACAATGAAAAAAATGTCAATAATCACATGTGGGTGCGTGCTAAGTTGTTTCAGTCCTGTCCAACTTTTTGTGACCCTATGGACTGTAGCCTGCCAGGTCCTCTGTCCCTGGGATTCTCCAGGCAAGAATACTGGAGTGGGTTGCATGTCTTCCTCCAGGGGATCTTTCTGACCCAGGGATCAAACCCGTGTCTCCTGTGGCTCCTGCACTGAAGGCAGGTTTGTTATTGCTAAGCCACCAGGGAAGCTCCAATAATTACATACCTATCAATAAAGGGTGCTAGTTAGTAACAAGAACACATAGAACAAATCTCACCGACAAGGTAAATATACAGTATAGGTAGTGAATTAATCACTTATAAAGCTAGTATAAAGGTTGAAAAATAAAAAATAACTGTGATCACAATAATTAGTTAACAAATACATGAGATAAAATATGTAAAATGTGATATCAAAAATATAACTGTGCAGAGGGAGAGTTAATAGTGTTGAGCTTTATAATGGGATCAAACTTAAGTTTTTATCAACTTAAAATAGACTGTTATAAGTTGTTATATATAAGCCCCATGATAATCACAAAGCAAAAACCTGTAGTAAGTATATAAGAGAGAGAGAAAGGAATCTAAGCATACTGCTAAAGTCATCAAACCACAAAGGAAGAAAGAGAAGAAAGTAACAGAAAAGATTGCAAAAACAGCAAGAAAACAATGAACAAAATGCCAGTGATCACATGTATGTGCATGCTAAGTTGCTTCAGTACTGTCCAACTTTTTGTGACCCTATGGATTGTAGCCTGCCAGGCTCCTCTGTCCCTGGGATTCTCCAGGCAAGAATACTGGAATGGGTTGCCATGCCTTCCTCCAGGGGATCTTTCTGACCCAGGGATGGAACCTGTGTCTCCTGTGGCTCCTGCATTGCAGGCAGATTTGTTACTGCTAAGCCACGAGGGAAGCCCCATCACATACCTATCAATAATTGCTTTAAATGTAAATAGGATAAATTCTCCAATCAAAAGACGTAGAATGGCTGAATGGATTAAAAAAACAAAGCCTAGCGATATGTTGGCTACCATAGGATTCATTTTAGATCTGAGGACATATACAATCTGAAAGTGAAGGAAAAAGATATCCCATTTAAATGGAAATAAAAAGAAAGCTATAGTTATGTTAGACAAAATATACTTTAAAACAGAGACCATACTAAGACAGAGCAAGGCATTACACAATGATAAAGTGGTCAGTCTAACCAGAAGATATAACATTTGTAAATATTTATGCACCGAACAGGGCTTCCCTGGTGATTCAGCAGTAAAGAATCTGCCTGCAATGCAGGAATCGAAGAAGATGTAGGTTCAATGCCTGGGTTGAGAAGATCCCCTGGAGGAGGGCATGGCAACCCACTCTAGTATTCTTGCTTGGAACATCCTATGGATAGAGGAGCCTGGTGGGCTTACAGTCCATAGAGTCGTAAAGAGTTGGACACACACAACTGAAGCAACTTAGCAACTTCGCACTTGTGCACACACACATGTACCTGACACAGGAATACCTAAATATATACAGCACGTGTTAACAGACCCAAAGAGTCGGTTAATAGATAGCAACACAACAGTAATAAGGAATTTTAATAGTCCACTTACTATAGTGGATAGATCATCCAGACAGGAAATCAATAAGAAAACACCAACCTTAAATGAATGTGAGACCAGATGAACTTAACAGATATGTATCTATATATAAATGTATATACATGTATGTATATGTGTATATATATACACACATACATGTGTATGTATATACATATATGTATCACACACATACATATATCTATATATATGTATATCTAGAATGAATAGAATATACATTCTTCTCAAGTGCACATGGAATGTTTTCCAAGAAAGCATATGTTTGGCCACAAAACAAGTCTTAATAAATTTAAGAGGACTGAAGTCATATTAAACATCTACTCTGACCACAGTAGTTTGAAAATAGAAATTAATTGCTTGAAGAAAACTGAAAAATTCACTAATGTGTAGAGGTTAAACAATATGCTACCAATAAGTCAAAGAAAAAAATCAAAAGAGAAATAAAAAATACCTTAAAAAAACCTAAATGCCTTTGCACATGCTGTTTTCCCTTTAACTGAAATATTTTCTTTTCTCTTTTTGTGTTCCCAAATTCAATCCATTCTTAAAAGCCCAAAGTCTCATTTTCTCTCGCTTTGAATGGGTGTAGTCCATCCTGGTCTTATTCATCTCTGAGTCCCTGTTGCTCTTATGGTCATATCCATAGTTTTGCATATGGTCTTTCCCTGCTTCCCCTACTCTCCCACCTTCTAGACTGTGGCATCCCTGAGAGTAGGGGGACTGAGTCTAATACTTCTTTTGTGCCCCTTTTAAATGCCTGGTATAATGTTGGGAATATTTTGGACAGATCATTTGCTATTCTAGATGGAAGCATGGGATCTGTTAATACTTCTTGAGTTTACCCCATTATATCTTTAAAAACAGTTTTGACCCAAAAAAGCCCAAATATAGATGGAAATGCTACTTAGCACATTAAAATAAATGAAGCATGTCAATGAAATCAAACTATGTTTCAAATAAAGTATTTTAACATTTTAAATATTTATTATAGATTAAGATGAGCAGAAATAAGTAGCTAGGCAGAAATTTATGATAGCTTTTCTTAAACACTAAAAATATCTTGAATGTTTATGTTGGCTGAAAATGGTCTATATATATATATAGCAAGAACAAAGCTTCAATTATCATTATTGTTTAAAAACTAGTTATATTTCCTAATACTTTCACATTGAGTTAATTTGTCACTTATTCTAGTAGACAAACAAAAATGAACTAATTTACCTGAATGTTGATGTGGCAGATCCTGTCAGCAGTCACTTTTATTCCTGAAATCTTTCACTCTTCTCCAGTGGACTTCCAGCTGTCAGCATCTGCATCTCTGTGTTTGAGGGCTGCCCCTCAAAGGCCACATTGTTCATGGTCAGTATATTAGTTCTAGAGAATTCATATTCCCACTTCCCCATCCAGAAGACCTCATCCAACTGTGTATAAAATACCCCACCCAGCTCCCTTGCCCTCAGATGAGATAATATTGATGGTTTCCCTAGAAAATTCAGCTTTAGGTATCCACTCTAGAAGCTGAGGAGAAGGCAATGGCACCCACTCAAGTNTCCAGAAGACCTCATCCAACTGTGTATAAAATACCCCACCCAGCTCCCTTGCCCTCAGATGAGATAATATTGATGGTTTCCCTAGAAAATTCAGCTTTAGGTATCCACTCTAGAAGCTGAGGAGAAGGCAATGGCACCCCACTCAAGTACTCTTGTCTGGAAAATCCCATGGATGGAGGAGCCTGGTAGGCTGCGGTCCACGGGGTCGCTAAGAGTCGGACACGACTGAGTGACTTCACTTTCCGTTTCACTTTCACGCATTGGAGAAGGAAATGGCAACCCACTCCAGTGTCTGGAGAATCCCAGGGACTGCAAAGCCTGGTGGGTGCCGTCTATGGGGTTGCACAGAGTCGGATATGACTGAAGTGACTTAGCAGCAGCAGCAGCTAGAACCTGATTTGAGAGCTCACCCTTTATTAGATGCTTTTTCAGTCTTGTCTCTCTTCCCCACTCTTCTATTATTGTTCTCTATACCTCTCAGATAAATAATTTGTACTCGGAGCCTTGTCTTGGGGTCTGCTTCTGGAGAATCCAAACCAAGTCATGACTTTATGTATTATTATTTATTACATTTCCAAGAATTTCTAGGTTAACTTCATGGAGACCATGTTTTAGGAATTCTAAAGTGTTATACATAAAAGGCATTGTTTTGGAGTTAAAGATGGCCCTGCAGGATCAATAGTGCATACTGATGGATTGGAAGTATTATCTAGCAAGACTGGAGACACATTAGCAAACACAGGAAATCTGGTCTTTGGAGTAGCCCCTGACCTGAGCCTGGAGAGTAAGACTCAAGTTAGAGTGATGAGCCTTTCTTAAGCTGTGTCAGCATTGCTTTGGATTTGCTGCAGAGCTAGCAGGCAAGGAAGAGGTTTTACTTGTGCTTTTCCTTCCTTGCCTGACTGATGCTGGCAAAAATTTCATTTTATTCTTTATTCCTAAATCTTATCCAGCACTGTACACGTAGTGAATACTTGTTGATTGATGGGCCACAGTTTGCTAAACAATATGCTGTCAGGAACCACAGCAAATTTTATTATGTCAATTACTCTTTAGCATCTACGGTCTCTTTTGGACTATAAGGTCCTTGGTGTTTGTCATTATTTTACTTTATAGAGAATTGTCAAATGTTCTATTTTCTCTTCAGGGAGCTTTTGGCAAGATTTTGTTGTTGTTCAGTCACTGAGCCATGTCCGACTCTTTGAGATCCCATGGACTACAGCACGCAGGCTTCCTTGTCCTTCACCATTTCCTGGAACTTGCTCAGACTCATGTGCATTGAGTCAGTGATGCCATTCAACTATTTTGTCTTCTGTCACCCCCTTCTCCTGCTTTAAATCTTCCCCAGCATCAAGGTCNGATCCCATGGACTACAGCACGCAGGCTTCCTTGTCCTTCACCATTTCCTGGAACTTGCTCAGACTCATGTGCATTGAGTCAGTGATGCCATTCAACTATTTTGTCTTCTGTCACCCCCTTCTCCTGCTTTAAATCTTCCCCAGCATCATGGTCTTTTCCAATGAGTTGACTCTTCGCATCAGGTGGCCAAAGTATTGGAGCTTCAGCTTCAGCATCAGTCCTTCCAGTGAATACTCAGGGTTGATTTCCTTTTAGGATTGACTGGTTTGATCTCCTTGTAGTCCAAGGGACTCTCAAGAGTCTTCTCCAACACCACAGTTTGAAAGCATCAGTTCTTTGGTGCTCAGCCTTCTTTATGATCCAACTCTTATATCCGTACATGACTACTGGAAAATCCATAGCTTTGACTATACAGGGCTTTGTTGGCAAAGTAATGTCTCTGCTACTTCAATTATTTATTTTTGAAGACCAGTGATAAAATGGTGGTGAAATAAGTACTACTTTTGACTTTTTGTTCCAAATCTCGTTGGTTCTGTGCAAGGTCTTGTGAATGGCAGCTTTCATACGCTGAGGAGGTCTTCCAACTTCTACTGTAGCACTCTGGCCACCCCACTCTGCACCTTGCTTTTCTGGCTATGGTTTGCTGGGATCCCCAGGTAAACTGAAAACTGCCATCCTCTTTCCTATTCGGCTTAAGGATTTCTAGTGTGGCTGACCTTCCCCAATTAGATGTTCTTATCAGCAATTTCTTAGAGATGTCACTTTGTCATTCTGATCTTGCAGAAGTACTCATAAAAATTTGAGAATTGCTGTATGCTGTGAATTGCTTTTTTCAATTTGAAATCATACCTCTTTAACTGCTCTTAAAGTGACAACTGTTATGAGTGTACTGTGTGCTTTAAACATGACTAAGCTTGGTCCTATGTAGGTAAAACACCAAACGTGAATTGTAAACAAGGGGCAAGAATTTTATAATTGAAAAACCTATCCATCTCATTACCATTAGAAATGCACATAGTCTTAGATATTATAACTTCTTTTGGAATTCTGTGAACCTTTTGTGTCCAGTCAAAACTGCATACTCTACATATGCTTATGAATATTGCTTCAAGCTGAACAAATGTTCATATATATACATATTTTCAGTTTAAAGACATGCCAGGCATTTACTGGCAAGTGAACTGATTACCACAGTATCATTCTTATCAGCTGTTGCTTATCTGGCAATCTAAACTAGGTGGAACCTCTCCAGGAAACAGGTAGGAGGCTTAATTTATCTCATGAGATGACCCGAGAGCTATCCCAGTGTTTCTGTACTGCCTGCTTGTGTGTACTTATTCATTAAAGGGCCCTTTGANTATCAGCTGTTGCTTATCTGGCAATCTAAACTAGGTGGAACCTCTCCAGGAAACAGGTAGGAGGCTTAATTTATCTCATGAGATGACCCGAGAGCTATCCCAGTGTTTCTGTACTGCCTGCTTGTGTGTACTTATTCATTAAAGGGCCCCTTGAAGAAAGTAAAAGTGAAAGTGAAGTCCCTCAGTCGTGTCTGACTCTTTGCGACCCCATGGACTGTAGCCTTCCAGGCTCCTCCCTCCATGGGATTCTCCAGGCAAGAGTATTGGAGTGAGTTGCCATTTCCTTCTCCAGGGGATCTTCCCAACCCAAGGATCTAACCCGAGTCTCATGCATTCTAGGCAGACGCTTTAACCTCTGAGCCACCAGGGAAGCCCATGCAACAGCTGTTTTTTTTTAATTTTAAACATGATTTTAATAGATTTGGTTCAGTTCCATGATTTCTTGGTTAGGAGCAAACTAGAAGGGAGAGGAGAATGGACTACTAGAGAGAAACACTAAGAAATTATACTTTATTAATACTTAAACTATAAATTAGATTTGGGTAGCATTTAATTTCCAAATGGAAGCTTTGAATCAAATTGTTAACCTCTCAGAGTTTAACCGCCCAGGGGTGATATGGCATTAAAAATTACTTTAAAAAGCCTGTTCTTGGCAATAATTATAGTAATAAAAATACTTAAACTAGATAAACAGCAGACATGTGAGTTCTAGCTACATTTTAATTGAAAGCTGGTGACAATTGTGTTAAAAGGCTTCACATTCTTTATTCAGTGCTGGTTAATTTCCCAAGCAATGAAATGCACTCTTTACAATGTTTTCTCTCATCCTTACATCCTGTCTTTGAGATAGACATTAGTTATTGCCATTTTAAAAATAAGAAAACTGAGGCTCATATGAATGAAATGATTTTCTCAAAGCCAAGTTGTAAGTGACTGAACAAGAAAGCCTGTTGTGGATGAATGGATTCAGAAGGGGATCAACTGGTGACAGATGAAAACTAAATTTTTGGTGGTGAGCATGCTGTAGTGTATGTTGTTGTTTACTCACTAAGTCGTGTCTGACTCTTGCAACTCCATGGAATGTAGTCTACCAGGCTTCTCTGCCCATTGGNACCCCCTTCCCGGAACCGAGCTCCCTCCCTACCTCTTTTGTCTCTTTTTTCGTCTTTTATATTTTTTCCTACCTGTTTTTGAGGACAATGATCTGCTTTTCTGGGTGCCTGATGTCCTCTGCCAGCATTCAGAAGTTGTTTTGTGAAATTTACTCAGCGTTGAAATGTTTTTTTGATGAATTTGTGGGGGAGAAAGTGGTCTCCCCATCCTATTCCTCTGCCATCTTAGGACCACCTCCGCAAGTGTCTTTTAATTTTGTGGCTGCAGTCACCATCTATAGTGATTTTGGAGTTCAAGAAAATAAAGTCTGTCACTGTTTCAACTTTTTCCCCAGCTATTTACCATGAAGTGATGGGACTGGACGCCATGATCCTCGTTTTTTGAATGCCTGACACAGCTGGGCCATGTTGTATTCTAATGAAACCCAAAGCATCTCAGAGAACACTGGCCTTGGGCAAGGTAAGTCTGAGACCATGATAAAATGGAGTAAGGCCAATTTATAGTTCTGTCTAAGGACAGACAAAAGCAAGGCCAGTGAGTTACCCCAAAGCACCTCCTGTCTTGGGCAAAATGAGTGACTGCTTCTTTATAAGTGACAGCTTCATCCTCCTTGTCTGCCCTCCTTAGAGATAAGACTTGAGATTCCCAGTCACAGAACTGTTTTGTTTTCTTACAGGAACCAGTCTAGAGAAAAACTTCTTCTCCTCTTCCTTAAACCTTCCATCCATCACTCAACCAAGGCACAAACTCGATAATAATTCTAACACTCTCTTATTGAGAGACCCTGTGAGTCTCCCTGGTGTTCATCCCTCCTCACTGCAATGAGAGATAAGTTCAATTTATTTCAACTTCACTGTGTTCCCAGGGTCTTTGCTAGCAGACATTGATGGAATGGATGAATAATTGAACCTTTGCATTTGGAAATTATGGATGATCATCATTGTCTCTTCTATTTTTTTCTGTATTTTCCAATGTTTCTATAAAAAACACATATTATTTTGGAATCAGGAAAATGTGAATACATTTAATTTTTAAATAACAGCTAACATTGATACATCAGAGACATGCATTCTTTCCTTTAAATTTTTTATTTTTTAAATTTATTTGGCTGCACTGTGTCCCAGTTGCTGCATATGGGATCTAGTTCCCTGATCAGGGATTGAACCCAGGGCTTCTGCATTAAGAGCTCAGAGTCTTAGCCACTGGGCCACCAGGGAAGTCCCAAGACACGCATTCTTAATAAATAGGAGATCTGGTTATAAGACCAGACACTTCATAGTTGAATAAACTTGAAAATTTTATTTAGCCTTTTTGGATCTCACTGCTAAAAGGCAGGAACTGTCTTGAGATCCCCTGTGGCTCTGAGAACTTTAATTAAAATTCTTTCAAAGCAACGGTATTTAATCTGACATAGTGAGGTTCAGGAATGAGGCAGTGAGATGAGCGCTAAAACATGATCATGAGGAGACGTGTGCACCTGCAGTTAATTTATGCCGATGTGTGACGGAAATCAAACCAACATTGTAAGGCAATCACCAATCAATTTAAATAGATATATATTTGAAAAAAGATCAAGTGCCAATTTTTTTGCATGATATTGGACAAATTATTTTATCAGTATTTTTTGAAGTGTAGTTGATTTACAATGTTGTGTTAATTTCTGCTATACAGCAAAGTGATTTGGTTTTATATATATACACATATGGAGAAGGAAATGGCAACCCACTCCAGTATTCTTGCCTGGAGAATCCCATGGACAGAGAAGGAGCGTGGGGTCACAAATAGTCGGACACGACTGGGTGAGTATCACTCACTCACATATATACATATACATGTATATAGATACATATATATATTCTTTTTAAAATATTCTTTGCCACTATGGTTTATTACAGGATATTGACTATGCTTCCCTGTGCTATACAACAGGGAGTTGTCATGTATCTACTCTATATACAGTAGTTTGCAGCCGCTAATCCCAACCTCCCACTCCATCCCTCTTCCAACTCCCTCCCCTTGGCAATCAGCAGTCTGTTCTTTATTGGACAAATTATTTCAAAACCTTTACTTCTTCATCCTAACCTGTAATTGATAAGTTGCAACATCCTCCCTTATATGGAGATTTCTGGTCGTCATTTTATACACACATGTTTATGTAGATTATCAGAC
Source organism: Neotragus pygmaeus (assembly GCA_006410875.1). NCBI lineage: Eukaryota > Metazoa > Chordata > Mammalia > Artiodactyla > Bovidae > Neotragus > Neotragus pygmaeus. Next base: position 522,423 of record SJYV01021059.1, on the reverse strand, counting down.
ACATTCACGCAGCATCTCTGCTCAGTGGCCCCACTACAGAAGCCCAAGGTGCTGCCCTTCCCTTAAGCGTCTCTAGCAAGGGGGGCAGCGGAGCTGGCAACAAGCGGCTGGAATACAGAATGAGGCTGTCACTGAGAGACACATGTCCCAGACACAAAAGACATGGTGTTGGGGGTTTAGGGGGAAAGTTTTCCGGTAGAAGAATCATTGGGAATGTGAGAGAGCGTGAGGAAAATGAAACTCGCTGGATGAGGGCATCCTGCAGGGAAAAACTTCAAATGTGACCTAGCACCACGGGGTCAAGGACACACTGGCAGCTTAGTGTTAGTGGAGGGCGGGGGTGAGGGGCATCAGGAGGTGAGAACAGAGCTGTTAAGGGTGGTTTAGTTCACAGTCCGGCTCAGTGCAGGGACGTCTAGGCTTTCTGCCTGCGTTTTCTACTATGGTCACCTCTACCCTTATAGGACTGTTCATATTAAAATCACTTAACTCGGTTTCTCAGTCACACCAGCGTGGTTTCAAGAGTTCTCTTTCCATGTGGCAGTGGCACCAGTCACACAGGATGGATCGAGGACATTTCTGAGAAATGGAGCATTTCCCACCAGATCAGTAAACAAGGATGTCACCGTTGTCAGTGATCCCGGCTCCCCAGTGTGAGCCGCCGAGTCCTGTGGACACTCAGGAAGGAGAACACATGTGATCTGACAGCCATCGGATGACAGCCACACTCACGGGGAGCCCAAGGAAGCTCTGGATGTGAAAAACACAGGATACTGGCCCAGGACGGCTGAGATGCACTCGAAAGCAATGATGGCAGTAAGCCCAGATTCTTACCTGTTCTGATATGCAGGAAAGTGCTGAATTTCTTATCTTGAGATACCTGGCTTTCTTAAATTAACAATAATCTTTCAATGTTCACACTATCTGCCCTTTGTTGCAAAACTTCTATGTAACCTGGCTCCTCCCTTTGCCTCCTGGGAGCAGTTCTCTAAAGGTTACTTGAGATGCTGTTTCCCGGGCTTGAAGTCCTACACAGCCCTACATTCCCACCAGATGAAAGGTTAACTCTCAGCTCTCAGGCTGTGACTGGTGTTTAAGCCGACATCGCCGTACTGCAGGAGGTTCCACCAGACAGTGTTGCTCCAAGCCCCTATCCATGCCACCCATCCTGCATCTCCGGGGTGGGAAGTAGCTACTTTCCATTTTCAGAGAGTTTTGTTTGCTGGAACCTAATTTTAGATAATTCACTCCATCACGTGCCTCTCTCCAATTTCTGGAAAGGGGCCCTAGTTCTGTGGACAGACGTGACCCGCGTTCACGCCTCCCCCACCTGGTGCTCTTTGCCCAGCGTCCTGCATCCTCTTGTTTCTCTGCCCCAGGCCAGTCAGCCCAGTGCTTCCAGCGCTTCCTCCCAAGGCTGTTCACAGACTCCTGTTCTGGGGTAGGGGTCCACTCTCGTATCCTTCAGGGTCTGTGTTTCCCCAGATTGAACTCTATCTTGGTTGTGGTTTGATCAGCAGAAAACAGAATTACTGCTTTCCTGTGCGCCAAGCGCTTTATTTCCATAAATAGAGGCTTTATTTTTCCTTTTGGTTTTTTTAAGCATATATCATCCTGCAGTGAATATTAAGCTCATTGGCCAATAATATCCCGGCCCCACTTTCTCCTTAACACAAGTTTCTTTTCTAATAAGTCTTCCTGAGCCTGCATCACACAAGTAACATTTTTTTTAAACCCCTAATTTCTTGTTGCTGAGGAAAATTTGTTATGGGAACAGCAGAGTAATGAGAAAAGTCACAGAGGTAAGAAATAATTAAGAACTATCTTATGATTTATGATGCAAGTTGTCTCATAAAAATATCAAACTGGATATAAAAGAAAATATAAAAAAGACAAATGATAACCTTTGGCTATCATTTACTAAATGTAGTAAATTTACATTCATTTACATTTAATGAGATTAGTTCTGGGTGTTCTTTGGAAGGACTGATGCTAAAGCTGAAACTCCAAAACTTTGGCCACCTGATGTGAAGAGTTGACTCATTGGAAAAGACTCTGATGCGGGGAGGGACTAGGGGCAGAAGGAGAATGGGATGACAATGAATAAGATGGCTGGATGGCATCACCGACTTGATGGACATGAGTTTGAGTGAACTCCGGGAGTTGGTGATGGACAGGGAGGCCTGGCGTGCTGCAATTCATGGGGTCGCAAAGAGTCGGACACGACTGAGCGACTGAACTGAACTGAATTGAATGTTTGAAGTCCTGAAAATTTACAAAGTAAATTTTTATTTATTTATTAAAATGTAATAGAATTGCTGATTGAAAGTGGATTGACTATAATTTTCTTTCCAATAAATGACTTTTAAACCCTTCTTAATGCATGTGCTGAATTATTAAGCAATACGTTTTGCATACTAACACCTCTATAATGCATAATAGCTTTGGCTCATGTTTGGAGGCTCAAGTGTCTGTGAGTGCACCTGCAAACTGCCCAGAAGGCACACACGTGTCCCTTCCTACCTCTGAGCGAGGCCCCTATCCACCTGCATTCTTTACCTGATGGAAGAAAAATTCCCTTCATTCCTTTCCTTTGGCCTCAAATGTGGAAAGGGCCTTCCCAACTGTTAATCTGCGTTCTGAGTTACTAAAACTGTCTTTTCATCACTATTCATCTTTACCCACCTTTGAGACGACAGTTTCCCCAAAGCAAGATGCTGCGGGAGGTTTGCTGCCAGGACTGAGTCTCTGGGGTTTTGATTCTGTGTATTTTGTTTCCCCCAATCTTAGCGTTTCTGCCCCACCATCCTTAAGTCAGCTTCCCTGGAGGCTCAGACAATTAATGACGAACCTGCCTGCAATGTGGGAGACCCAGGTTCGATCTCTGGGTTGGGAAGATCCCCTGGAGAAGAGAATGGAAACCTGCCCCCCCTCATATTCTTGCCTGGAGAGTCCCATGGATGGAGGAGCCTGGGGGGCTACAGTCTATGGGGTTGCAAACAGTTGGGCAAAACTGAGTGATAACACTTTCACTTTCACTTCGCTTTCACTCTGAAAGTCACCTCACTTTCACTCTGAAGTGAGGTTTCAGTTTACACATATTAGTGAGCAGACCTGTCCCTGTTCTGAGCCAGTGGGTCCACGGTGGCTGTCTTCTCAGAAAACTCCAGAAAGCTGATGGCGGAGTGTCAGACTACTCTTCTGGGGTATGTTTTCAATGTGATTTGCACATGCTGAGTAGTGAAATGATAAACAATACCTTAGACGTGGTCAGCCTCTCTATTTCCATCCCTCACTGGTTCCCTGTGATGCACCTGGAGACCAGTGTGGCAGAAGTAACTCTCCTTTATGCAGGAAGAAAGTTAGATTGCAGGAGGCCTGATTTGCTCAAGGTAACAGGGAAAGGAAGCTGAACGCCTGGCGCAAACAGCAAGGGACTTTCTACTGTACCCCGACTGACGCCTTCTCTGCATTGGAGAGGGGCATGCCTCTAAAACTTACCCACAGGCTTCAAGGAGCCAGCCTTTGTAGATTATTCACTTCATCCTGGAAAGAAATAAGCAGACTTACTCTATGGCACATTCTGATGCAAACCTCTGGTGACAAAATTAAAATACGCAGCAGTACCTAAGTCTCCAAACACATGAACAATCATTTTCTGATGTTCATACCTTGATTCATTGTGGATTCTTGAAGTTTCTTTACTGAACAGTGTAATGCATAATAATGATATAATACAATTTTGGTTCTGGAAGGGATTTTCATCTTTTGAGCCTTTTCAAATGAGCTCTTTTTAATTGAAAAGGTAATACATGCATATAGGGAAAATTGAAATCGGGTAAGAAGGTCTATGCCTTCTTATATTTGGGTATACCTATATACCTTCTTAGCCTATTTTAATTTTTTTACTCTATTTCAACACTTGGAAAAAGATATTTTTAACATGTCGTCCCCTTGAGCAGAATGACAGACTGCCCCTCCCCCAGCACAGGCACAGACAGGGGTGAGCGAGCTGCACTTGCTGCCCTGTGTCCTGCGCTTTTCACTGAACAACATACCCTGGAGACTGTCACCCTGCAGGACCTCGTCTTCCAGGGCCACAGTGTTCTGCACTACAGCCAACTCATCAGTCCTGACGATGACTGGGGGTGGGGGATTATATTTAGTCTTTTGCTATTATAACAATACTGTAATCCTAATCTTAAGTACAGCTTAAATAAAGGTGGAATTGCTGGACCAATGTGCATACATTTTTAGGGGGCTCTTTTATGATTGTAGGGCTTCCCTGGTGGGCTCAGCTGGTAAAGAATCTGCCTGCAATGCGGGAGACCTGGGTTTGATCCCTGGGTTGGGAAGATCCCCTGGAGAAGGGAAAGGCTACCCACGCCAGTATTCTGGCCTGGAGAATTCCATGGACCATATAGTCCATGGGGTCACAAAGAGTTGGACACGACTGAACGACTTTCACACACACACTTCATGATTGTANGGAAGACAGCTGTAGTCCATGCCCTTTGAGAGGGCACCGAAGGCAAAAGCCAATTCTTTACCTCTGTTACCTCTCTATACATCTCAGGCCCATTTTCTGAGACTTTCTCTCAGGCCAGATTTCTAGGGCATCTATCTGCTTTCTGTTTGTTTTGATCCTCCATCAATATGAACTCACTTCATCCAACTTATTAAAAGAGCAGCACTCTTTCCCTACCATATTGTGATTAACAGTGGGAAGTTGGTTAAATCCTGGCTCCAACTCCACCAATTACTGATTTATGGACTTTGGACAAGTAACAACCTAGAAGAGACCATAGGCAAGACATTTTCTAATGTAAATTGCACCAATGTTTTCTTAAGTCAGTCACCCAAGGCGATAGAAATAAAGGCAAAAATAAACAAATGGGACCTAATCAAACTTAGGTTTTGTGCAAAGTTTTTGCACAGCAAAGGAAACCATAAACAAAATGAAAATGTCAACTGGGAGAAAATATTTGCAAATGAAATGACCAACAAGGGCTTAATTTCCAAAACATATAAACGACTCGTATAATTCAATTAAAAACCCAATTGAAAAATGAGCTGAAGACCTAAATAGATATTTCTCCAGAGACGTACATGTGGCCAATAGGCACATGAAAAGGTTCTCATCATCACTAATTATCAGAGAAACACAAATCAAAACTATAATGAGGTACTAGCTCACACTGGTCTGAATGGCTATCGTTTAAAAATCTACAAATAGTAAATGATGGAGAGGGTGTGGAGAAAAGGGAACCNGCAATTCATGGGGTCGCAAAGAGCTGGACATGACTGAGTAACTGAACTGAACTGAACTGATACAGAAGTAGAAATATAATGTCATACACATGAAACTTATAAATAATTATAAACCAATGTTACCTCAATAAAAAGTACATTTAAAAATTAAAAAATAAAACCCCCTGTTTTTCTATCATACCAAGTCACATCCCTATAGAACATTTTGTAATCTACTTAGTGAAATTATTGTTTTAAGAGTAATATAGTTCTTATTGCTGCTGCTAAGTCACTTCAGTCATATCCAACTCTGTGTGACCCCATAGACGGCAGCCCACCAGGCTCCCCCGTCCCTGGGATTCTCCAGGTAAGAACACTGGAGTTCTTTCTCCAATGCATGAAAGTGAAAAGTGAAAGTGAAGTCGCTCAGTCGGGTCCGACTCTTAGAGGTACTTAATAATAACCTCTTTTGATGATCTTGAATTTACATTTTGTCTTTTTTCCTCCTGAAAGGATATGTAGAAATCTCGATTATTGTGGTCTCTATTTATATAAGTAACTTCCCACTTTGTGTAGATCAGTAACTCTAAAAGTTTTGGCTTCAGAACTGATGCTGTTTGAATTGCACAATTGTATAGTTGCACTTTGAATGTTTGTGGTGAGGGAATAGGGTGAAGAAGGGGCAGCCAGGAAAGCATCAGAACCCTTTTCAAGGTAGTTGTGACAGCTGCCACTGTGGTCCACTGATTAAAAAGAGCGGGCAGTTAAATGAAAGTAATTCCTTTGCTGAACTATCTCTGATGCAGAGAGCAAAATAACAGAAACAGATGTGACTGACAGAACTTTTGATGTTAGGCTAGTGTTTGATTCTAATCCCTTCCCAGTGCTTAATACTATTAATTTTTACTGGTCACATAAAAATAGACAACAACCCATAGTAGAAGGTGTCCAGTAAGTTTCATGGTGAAATCTCTTATATAATTCAGGGATCACATGAAAGAAAACCACAACAGTATTTTCTAGCTTCTTATCTGATTCAGTAAAATGGTTTTGAGAATACCTTTTTTCAGAAATCATAAATGATAGAAACAAAACTTTATCAAAGATGAAAGGTAATAAAAATCTCAGGCTGCCTGGGAGGCCATGAAAAACTGTGATGTTTTTGTTTTCTGTCTGGAGTTAACTGGTTTAATACTTCTACTGAACTTTAGCTAAAATGAATGAAAAAAACCTCAACAACTAATTAAAGTTGATTTATGCCAGAATTAGAATCATTAAAGCATGAAGAAATTGGAGTAAACTCTAAGGTGATGTCTTCTTCTTTGTTGGGTGTTTGCTCTTTTGTGAATGCTGATCTGGTCACTTAGTACCATCAATCCGTTAGATTCCAGCGGGATTCTGTGCAAGGAACACTCAAGCATATGCAGGTTCCAGACCCCTATCTAGTGTTATATCTTGATGAGCCAGATTGACCTTGTTTTTGATTTTAGCATAAAATGTAGACTAGAGATCTAAGTTATCTATGCTGTATTTTTTCTGGCGTGAGAGCCCCATCCTCGGCCTGTTGATTCAGAATCTCTTAGTGTAGGGCCTAGAAATGTCCATTTCAAATAGTCCCCAAATGAGTCCCATGAATGCTTGGGAACCACTGTGCAGACCTCCTAAATATGATGTATTAGTCTCTCTGTCGTGCCTGACTCTTGTGACCCCATGGTCTGTACGGCACCTCCCAAACCTATGACACTTGTAAATCTCAGCAAGTGTTACTGTGTTTGTTGGGAAGGAAGGATAAGGGAAAGCTGTCAATCTTACGCAGTGGAGAACTCTGTGTGCCTCTCTACTGCCCAAACCTCCAAGCCCAAGTGCCGTGGCTTGATTATCTTTCTTTAAAATTCATATTTTCCTTGAACTCTGATAGAGCCCTTTCTCCTCAGGTATGGAATTGAGGTAGGTTAAGATGAGAATGACACTTTTCCTAGAATAGGACTTCTTAAACAATGTTAAAGAGAAAAATAGATCAGGCTGCTTTCACCTTCTTACTCAACTTTCCTCATTCTTCAATCACTCGATCAAGATTCTAGGTCTGGTGAGAGTCCTTTCTCTGATTTCCAATTGGCTGTTTTCTACTTCCACAAGGCAGATAGAGAGCAAGAGAGCTTTCTGGGGTTCCTTTTCTAAGGGCATTTTTTTAAGGGCTCCTTTTTGTAAGGGCACTTATGAGGGCTCCACTTCCTGACTTCTTATCCTAATTATCTCCCAAAGGTCCCGTCTTCTAAAATGACATTATGTTGGTGGGTAAGGCTTCAGTGTATGGATTTGAGGAAGTGGGCTCAAACATTCGGTCCATGAAGAGCTATTTTTCTAGAGATTAGAATGCTACCAAGAGTGACATACTGTATTTGTGTAAAATTTTGTTTGAGTTAGAGTTGGGAGCATTTCCCTGGGCCTGTCACCAAAGAGGCATGACACTTATCCTCAAGTGGGAACAATGAGACACAGGCACATTTCTGGACCCTAATTTAGACTTCTCCTGGAAAGTCGGCCTCCCAGGTGGCACAGAGGTAAAGAATTTGCCTGCCAATGCAGGAGATATGGGTTTGATCCCTGGGTCGGGATGATCCTTTGGAGTAGGAAACAGCAACCCACTTCAGTATTCTTGCCTGGGAAATTCCCTGGACAGAGGAGCCTGGTAGGCTACAGTCCATGGGGTTGCAAAGAGTTGGGCATGACTGAGTGACTGAGTGTGAGCACACACACACACACTTCTGAAGAGTTATTTGAGGGGTGGGAAGGGCCTGTAGAGCTGCAGACTCACTGGCTTGACTCCAAACAAATCCTGTGCTGAGGCCAAGAAGTCCCTGGTCTTCTCCATAGCTTCCGATGTCTCTTGTACTCATCCTCAGAGTGAAGATCATAGAAAGAGGTGCAGTGTGGCCTTTCAGGCCAGTGGTAATAGGATAGGGCCGAGGTTAGTCAGTGCTCATGGGTGCCAGAATCACGTGAGGTACTTGGAGAAGTGCATATTCCCAAACACTAACCTGGGTCTCCTGAGGGTAGTGTGGGAGTTTCCTAGGGCTGCCATAACATATTACCACAAGCTTGGTGGCTTAAAACAGAAATCGATTCTCTCACAGTTTTGGAGGCTGTGACACATCAGGGTGTCAGCAAAGTTAGTGCTTTCTGGAGGCTCTGAGGAGAATCCATTCCATCCTCTCTTTCAGCTGCTGGTGGCTGCTGGCAGTCCTTGGTGTGCCTTAGCTTGTAGACACATCATTCCAGTCTCTGCTTCCACCTTTGTATCCTCTTCTCTGTGTGTCTTCTGCCCGTCTCTTCTAAAGACAACCATCATTGGATTTACCCATCCTCATCTTAGTCCAGGATGATCTCACTTTGAGATATATAATTAATTGCATCTGCAAAATCCCTTTTCCCAATTAAGGTCACACTCAGAGACTCTGGGCAGGCATCTTTGGCAATCATTATTCAATTCATTACTGGCAGTGTCTAGGGACCTGCCTTTAAACAAATTCTGCTAGTGTTTCTGATAGAGATGGTCTTACGACCAGTGCATTTTGTAAAACACCGATGTATCAGTCTCTGGGGATGCCTAGGAAGGATTCTTTTGCACAATAAACACTTGAAAAGGCAAATCATTGTTAGAATTTCTTGTAATAGTAGCTGCAAATTTTTGAGCACTGTGTTAAATGCTTTAGTGTATGTAATTTCATTTAATATTTACAATACTCTGAGAAAAATATTATGGTCTTATTTTAAAGGGTTAAGAGACTGCCATTGTCTCATAGTAAGTGGTGAAATTTAACCCAGTTCTCTCAGTCAGACCAGGACACTGAACCACTTTTTTATGCAATATCCAAACACTCGATTCATCTCAGGCATAACTTCCCTAGGAAACTTCTTTAAACACCCCCTTCCCCCCAAACCAGTACAAAATAAAAAACAGCAAAATCTAAAACCTAAATCAAGTTAGATTGTCTCTTTAGCGGCCCCTTCCCCCAGTGCTGTTCATGCATTTCTGATCAGTCTGTTGGTAACCATTCAGCTGATAAGACCCTAGGACTGCAATGCAGACGTGTCTGACAAGGAGATCTGTGCTTTTGTTAGGCCCCAGAAAGGCCTATTTTCGGGAAACGTCGCCTCACAGATCACCAAGACTCGAATTCGATGCAAAAAGCAAGAGGGTTTATTGAACCGGCGCGCCGGGGTTCGAACTTCCTCGGAAGGAGCGAACGAACCCCGACTTTAGTTACAAAACAGTTTTTATACACTAAAGCTGCAAGCAGGTATAGGAGGGGCGAAGACACTCTGAACAAACCGATTGGCGGACATAGCTTGACCTTTACAGAGATAGGTCTGGAATTCATTGGAATTCATCATGTTGTAGAAGAATGATTGACCACCTTGCGGCGGTTAGCCAATTTCTGAAGGAATAATGCTCTAGGTAATTTTTAACAGGAGAAGACAATTACCCGGGGGGTCTCTTGTGAGGACCAGGCAACTAGGCTATAAGTCATCTGATAGGAAACAAGTCCTTTTTCCATGAGTCATGGCTCACCTCTTAAATCAGAACAAAGAATGGCTAATAATTTTTAACTTTTTCCTTTCACTTTCCCTTCTGTCCCACATTACCCACCACCCCACAGAAGCCCTGAGAAGCGCTTTAGCCAGTCAACCCCGTGACCTTTCTAAGTGATTTGCCTTCGGTAGGTGAGAAGCTGGGATGGGCACTTAGCTCCTTTGACTTCTAGTTTGCTCAGCTGCACCACAGCTTTATTGCTGTTGATACTAAATTCCAGTCTGGGTTAAAAAGATTTTGTGAGCAACTGTTTGACTAATATTTACAATGTGTGAAGACATTAAAAAAAAAAATGTCAGTTGACCTGAAACAGTTTGTCAGGTTTTTTCCCTCCCCGCGGATTAATCCAAGAGCTTTCTGCTTAGTTCATCAGATCCTTTGGTGACTTCATTTTGTTTTAGGTGGCAAAGTTCCTGCTCCCTGTAAGTAGAGGAAGTTCCTTGAGTTAAATACAGCAAAATCAGCACAATACCAATCACTGATCTATTTTATTCCTTTATACTAAGTCTGGAAGGCCTTTAGGCATTTTCTTTGCCTGCCTGCTTCCTCCCTCCTCCTTCATTTGTTAAATAGGGTCTCAACCTGTCTCTCTTCCTCCCCCCTTCTCCCTCCCTCTTCCTTTGTTTCCCCTACTTCCCCTCCTCCCCCACTTCCACCTCCTTCTCCTCCTTCTCAGTTTTATCTCTTTAAACTGTTGGGAGACATCTATGCTAATCTGAAGTTTATACCAAACATATGATTGGCGCCCCTTGCTGGAAAGCATTGTGTCCTAATGGTGAAGTACCATGCTGCAGATCCAGATTTGTATTCCAGCCCTACCATTTACTAGCTTGTGACCTTGGTCGAGTTATTCAACTTCTCTGAACTTCAGTTTTCCTATTTGAAAAATAGGAACGATGATGGTGATAATGATGATGATACCTATCTCATAGGATGATGGGCAGGATTAGGTGAGGGAATCCTTGTAAAGTGCTTGGTGCATAATAATTTCTCAGTAACTATTAGGCACTTTCATGATTATTGTTGTTATAATAATTATTATTTTATGACTGTTGTCTGAACTCTGCTTTGTCTAGTCTGTTTTTTTAAATAAGTGTATGTAAGAGGGACTTGAGGGAAAAAAAGTGTCATAATAGAAAAGAAGCCAATGACTACAGGATGATAGGCTGAAATACAGCTATTTGATAATAACATTGATTAGGCTCTTAATAGATGTTAGCACCATTCTAATGTGTTTCACATGCATGATCTCATTGAATCATCATGTATGGTAAGAGCTATCACTTTTTTTTTTTTTTGATGAGAAAACTGAAGCACAGAGAGATTAAATAATTTGTTCTCAATTTCTAGCATGCACCATGTTAGAGTCACTGTACTGGCCTTAAGAGAATCCTGGAAGGAGCATTTCCAAATTACTTATTTTTGTTACAAAATTATTCAACATGAAGCTTATGCTTATTCAATAAAAATTATCCACTACAAAATCATTCAAAGAAACTATCCAATTAAAACACATGTCCTTTTAGGTTAGGGGTAAAAAGCCTCAGCCTCTTAGCCTCCAGGTGGGAGCCTGCAGGCACAGGCTGCTCTTTTTCTCTCTGGTGGCTNAAGTGAAGTCGCTCAGTCATGTCCGACTCTTCGCAATCCCATGGACTGCAGCCTATCAGACTCCTCCATCCATGGGATTTTCCAGGCAAGAGTACTGGAGTGGGGTGCCATTGCCTACTCCGCATTCTTGAGCTAGTGGTTCTCAAACTTCAGCAAGACTTAGAATCACCTGGAGGAGCATACTGAAAAAGGAGACTTATTAAAAAATGTATGGACTTTCCGGTTGGTCCAGTGGTTAAGAACCTGCCTTGCAGTGCGGAGGACATGGGTTCAGTCTCTGACTGGGGAACTAAGATCCCACATTCCTGAGCAACTAAATCTGCTGGTCACAACAACTGAGCTCTCACGCCACAACTAGACAGTCTATGTGCCGCAAAGAAAGATCCTGCAGCGAAGATCTTGTGTGCCACAACAAAGATCTGATGCAGCCAGATAGATGAATAAACAAATCAAAAATTTAAAAAATGTAGGCTCACCTGTAGAGATTGGATTCAGCGACCCTGGGGCGGAAGCCAGGAATCAGTACGTTAAACAAGCTTCCCAGGTGATGCTGTCCCAGGGGATCTAAGAACTACTCTGAGAGTCACAGCTTTTGTTTGTGAACAGGCTGAAGGTCTGTGAGCAGTGTGACTTGATCAAAGCTGGCTTGAGACCAGTGAGCCTGGTGCTGGGGAGAGGTGCTGGCGATTCACTCTGAGGGCAAGGCCATCGTTGTTTGGACTTGAAGGATGAAGCTAGGGTGATGGGGGCAGCAGAGGAAAGGAGTAAAGGAGGTGCTGGGACACCCACCTGGGGTGACAGCCCTGTGTTCCCAGCTTCAGGGACCCTGCTCCCAGCAGTCTGACTCATCCCTCACTTCGCATGTTCACCTCCTGACTCAAAAACCATTGTTGGCTTCTGCAGGGGAAAAAAAAAATCAAATTTAGTAGCCTGAGCTGCAAGGCTTTTCATTGTCTGAGTTTAGCCAGTTCCTCAGCCTCTGATTCTCTTATGGCACAGAGATTAGACTAGGAGGCACAAGGCCAGACCTCCTGGGTTCAAATCCCAGCTCTGCTGCTTACCAAACTTGAAGCTTAAGCAAGCTGCTCTTGGTTTCCTGGTAGGTAAACTGGGGATACTGCTGTTTGCAACAGTATCTACAGCCCAGGGGAGCTCTGATGGCTTAAAAAAGTCAATGTTTGCTACATACTTGAAGAGACCAGGCATGCCGTAAGGACTCAGTACATTTGGGCTGTTTTACAGGCTCCTTTCTGGAACTTTCCACCCATCTGCCACCTTGGTGTCCTCACTCTATTTACCCAGGGGTCTGCTCATCCCAGGTCTCTCAGGCTGCTCTCCTTCCCCGAGCTCCATCAGCCCTTCACACACGTCCCTCCTCTGTCCTCAGCCTGCCACCTGGTCTTGTCAGGAGCCTGCAGTGTTTACCCCTGTCTTCCGTGAGCTCAGCTCTTCCCTGGGGGCAGACAACCTGGATGCAGGGTAAGTGCCTGCTGGTCTCAGTTTGGCGGGAAACCAGCTACGTGACCTCAGGCAGGCTGAGTCCACCTCCAGTGTTGTCTCCTGATCTGCAAACAGACAGAGTTGGACGAAAGTACCAGTCGTTGAGCTTTAGAAGAGGGTGAACCCTCAGCTCAAGCCAAACGTTATGGGAGGCTGAGTGTGTAAAACCAGCGAAAGCAGAGCTGCTTTGGGTGGAGGAGCATGTATGCAGGTGTGTCTGTGTGTGTGAGCACGTGAGTATGTGACTATATGAGTTGGAGAATACATGCACATGTGTGCATGCGTGAAGATGTGTGCATATGTGGGTGAGTGAGTGAATGCGTGTGATAGTGAGCATGTATGTGTGAACGTGTGATTGAGTGTGGAGAGTGAGAGCATGTTTGAGTGTGTACGTGTGTGCATATGTATGGGTGTGTGAGTGAGCCAGTGTGTACACCTGTGTGACAGTAAGTGAATGATGGTGTATATATGTGTGTGATTGTGAGCGTGTGAGTGTGTATGGTCAGTAGCGGGTCTGCTCAGCTGGCACCTCTCATGTCAGACTTGGAAATGAGAAGATTTCTGCCCTCCTGTACCACTGGTGTAGGGGTTTCATCTGACTGATCTCACCAGGCCTGTAGCAGAGATTGACTGTATTTATTAGAGGTCAAGATTACGGGAAAAAGCAGGTAACGGCAGGCAGGCCTGGCAGGAATGGCAAGTTCCAGATTCCAGAGCCTCCTGACTCCTCCCCCTCCCTGACTCAAACCCTTCCTTCTGAAACCCCAAACACAAATCTGTGTGCCTGAAGGTGTTGGTTTCTCTGTGCTGGGGGCCTCTCTGTGTGTTCACTGAGCTGGGACTCATATCTTCCCTGGGTGTTCTGGTCTCTATAGGCCCCTGCCCTAATCCTGGAACAAGCCTGCCGAGGAAGCCCCCACCCCCTTCCCAACCCCAGCACATTCCACCGGAGGGGGCTGGGGGTCAGGCTGGGGTGCTGGGAGTGCTTCCCGGCCCTGTGGCTCCAGGGCTGATCTCCAGCCTNAAAAAAAAAAAAAAGAAACAGTAAATAAAGGAGAGCTGAAATTGGTGTTTCAATCTGCTAGATTCTTGGCACATGATAATCAAGGCTTAAATTATGCTGAAGAACATTCTAGAAAAGACTTCAGTACATTGAGAAAATAAAAACAAAAGTTTGAATTCAATGGTTCTTGTAAGTTTTTTGTTTATTTCTTGTTGATCTCCTAGTGTAGTTCATTTCATCTTCACATTCAATCATTAAGTGACATCTTCTTCTTCTGGTAAACAGTTTTTGCATTTGCTAAGGCTGACATGAATAACACAATATTATCAATATTTCTAGAGTGGTTCTTTAACAAAAATGTAAGTATAATTTCAAGCAAGCTTCTGAAATTTTACTTATAAATTTTTTTATCCCTTTCAAAGGTGGCAACAAATTGATAAGCCTATTTACATGATGGTTTGTCCAAATATTTAACTTTATTCAGTGGGGAAAGGAAAGTAGATTATTTTTAAATATTGCAATTTGATGATGAAATAGTTTCATTAAGGAAAAAGTATCTTTGTAATAATTATAGTTTAAAATTTTTCAAATATGTAGATAAGTAAAAATAATTAATAATTTCTCCAGCCAGAGATAATCATTGTTAAAATTTGATTTTTATAATGAAAAAACTTTTTAAAATTACTGTTTATTATAGGAAAATATATTAATAGAAGGTGAAATTTTCTGTTTAGAATAACCTTGAGAGATTTTTCAAAAGAGACTTGAGTCCTGCAAAGCATTAAGAAAAGTAGAAAAGAACCTCATCTGATTTTTAAACTGTAAAAATTCATATTAAAAATTTAATGTTTCTTACATAGCTGTTTTAGATTTAGAGTAAGTCTATGACTCAATAATTACATTTTTGTATTATGTAGCATAATTTTGTGCTTAGATAAATTTGTATGATACACTGAGATTTCTTATATTGATAGTATATTGTATATTTGTGCCTATTTTCAAGATTTTGAGTATTTATTAATTTAAATTTGAAACAATCAAAATAACCAAAATATTCTTTAACAGTAGAATAGATGAATAATGGTTTGCATTATTATATGGAATACTACATAGCAATAAATAAGGGAACTACAGCCATGTACAACCTCAGGAATAAATCTCATAAGCTTACTGTTGCCTGAAAGAAGCCAGACACAACCTGCTTGTGTTTATATCAAGTTCAACAATAAGTATAACTACAACTATAGTTGGGATGATCAATATCATTAGTGAGTCAGGATACTTGCTACTTTAGGGGGAGGCAGAAGGGGTTAGTGATAGGAAAGGCAGAGAAAATATCAGAATGATCTGTATATTCACCTGGGTGGTAGTTATATAGGTTTATCGGTTTATTTACTTTCAAAAACAATTCACTGACCTTCATTTACATTGTGTATACTATGCTATATGTATGATATATTTCAATGTAAAATGTAAACAATTATTAAAGAAGTCATTTATTTGATATCTCTTCTTGCTGTCCATGTGACATTCAATCTTCATATCATTTTCTTAGGGAAATACAATCTGCTTTCTTGTCATTCATTCATGGTTTCCAAGAAGTCATTGGGTTTTTTTTTTT